>JAGKQA010000032.1:0-292490 GCA_022609195.1 Plenodomus libanotidis
GGCTTAAAGTAGCCCTTATTATAACGTTAATTATATTAAATTAATACTTTTCTTTTAACTTTAAAATTAATTTTCTAAATTATTATAAATATAATAATTTAATCTTTTATATTATTTAAACTTTGCTAAATATATTATATTCTTGTATTATATAATAAGAGTGGGGTAATATATGGGGCGATAGTCCTGAATAGTATATCTTTTCCCCACCTTTTTGCTAAGGAACGGTTATACTTGCAAGGGCAACTGACTATTTGGGCATACGCCTAGGCTCCGTTGTGGATCGGACCTCTGACTGGCCAGTACGGAGTTATCTGAGAGGCGCGATTGCCCGCTCGCATCTTTCGGGACCACATATTTTCGCGCAGCTACTGACTCGAGCTCGTTATCGCGGATCAAACTCTTCGTAGCCTGAATCTTGGACGCTCTCTTTTATGAATGAGTAATGGTTGGTGTTTATGAAAATGCTTCTGGCAAGTGGCCAAGACGGTGTTGACAAGGATCTATAGAGTGATGTCACCCGTTCGTCCCGGGCGTTGAGTCTGCCCTGCAGGGGAGCCTCGGCTAGGGTACCTAGCCTGAACCCGCAAAGTCAAATAACGAAGCGCGTCAGCGAGATGCGTGCCTGGCGATAGTGATACACCCCACCATTGCTCGCTACTCTCTACTCTTCTGGAGCTTTGGCTTACACTCCTTGACCTCTAATACGCTTGCCATTTGACAACAGCAGATTCGCTCAGTGCATCAGCATTCTTCTAGACATATATCTGCAAGCATAACTATTCGGAACCCTCTAGACCACTCGCTACACCGCAATGTCAACTCCATACGAAGGTACGCAACAAGCCACCGCGGGGTGCCCCGTCCTCGCGACACATTCCTTCCCAAGTATTAACACTGCTCCCTTTCAGTCGAGCACGGCGTCAAGCCCGAGCCGCCCCGCGCGCGCCGCCAGATCGACATGTCCTCCTTCCACTCTCTCCTCCACGAACTCACCGACGACCCCTCCTCGACCAACACCGCGCCCGGTGACGCGCCCCAACCCCAGCAGCACAACAACCCGCACGCCGTGCCTACTCCAAATGTCCTGCGCGGCCTCCTTGACCTGCTGCGCGACCAATGGGGAACTTTGCGTCCTGACCTCGTTGACCTGTCCGAGCACGACCCCATCCGCGAGGCTTTCGATTCGCTGGCTGGCGGCATTGACGCGGTCAAGGGCGTGAGTCAGGAATATCTCGACATGCTGGAGCGTGTACCGAAGTCGACGCTCAAGAAGGACGATGCGTGTCCGATTTGCGCGGAGAATTTCCTCGATGATCAGTACCCGCTGGTTGTGCAGCTGCGGTGCACCAAGGTTAACCACAGATTTGACCTCGAGTGCGTCGCGCCGTGGTTGCAGCTTAAGGGCACGTGTCCGATGTGCAGAGAGGATCAGACACAGCATGACCCGCGGAATAGCAAGAAGAAGGCGCCGATAGTACACGATGATGAGGAGGACGAGGACCCGGATATGATGTACGCATGAGTTGGGGCGAGCTACGAGGTGAACATGAAACGTATTTAAGGGCCTGCTCGAAGCCCGCGAGCCATGGCGTTCGGGAGCGTTGGCAATCACAGAAGATGCATTACGATTTATAATTCTTTGTCCGGCGATGCAATGAGAAATGTGGCAGGATCCGTCAGCACCTCTCCAGACTTCGACAAAGCCTCGCTCTTCTTCACCCACTCTGTCACTCCATTGAGAATGGGCACAGCCTATCAGCACTTCAAGCACCACCAGGCGGCTTGCCCTCCTTCTGCGGACTGCCATGCGCACTAGTCGGTCGATCTCCGCCCTTGACAGTCTCGTTCATCTCCGCCCCGCCGTCTCCCTCCGGCGACTTCGACGCCTCCGGGTTTGTCCCACTCGAGTCCAACGGGTTGCTGTCACCACCTTTCTTGCCCGTCTGCTTATCGGCCGCGGCGTGCGAGTCCTCGGGTTTCGTCTTGGATCCGTCGAACGCGGCGTCCGTGTCCGCGATCCCCTCGGCCGTGGCGCTGGCGCCGCCCTCGACCTCCTTCGGCTTGAGTGACTGTCGGTCCTGGTCGTCTTTGTAGGGTAGGCGGAGGGAGGGTGTGCTGTGGTATGTTCGAGTGTGGACTGTTTGGTGACGGGCGGTGAAAACGCTGGCGCGGGCGTGGGAAGTGGGCGCGCGCAGAATGACGCGCAGTGGGTGAAAGGTAGCCATTGTGTTGGAGGAAGGGTTTGATGAGATTGAAGATGAGAGGTAATCAATGTAAAGACTATCGTGACTGTACTGATTCTATCCCGAGCCAATTATCTTTGGTAGATTATAGAAATTGAGAGGCGAGAGAGTCGATACTGGAAATTCGACCCTCTCCCTCTTCAATTGAGTTGACGTCATGGTTAGCACATCCATGCGTGTAAGTGCCCAAAAGGGCTACAACTTTTGTGTGGACAACCTCTGCTCTCAGCGTGGTCTTCGATGAATATCTACGATGTGCGCATCAGATTCTACTTCTCTCTGGATTCAAGTATCCTCATAAGCTGTTTATCCTACTCGGTTTTCGATTCGTCAATCTCAATATTGAGATCTCACGTTGACCAAGGGAAGTGATCCAGTTGTCGCCACTCTGTCTGCGTGGAAAACTTCGAAATGTCGAGTTAGTAGAACCTCCATTTGTTGTGGGCCTTACATTGCTAGCTTCTAGAAACTGTCCGGTCTATCCTACAAATTTACAATTGATTATTTGCCCGTGGAAGAGGAAACTCGGATTGCTCCAATACATTGTCTTCCCGAGCCCCTATAGCTCACAAAACCATCCTGACACGCAGAAAAGACAGTCTTGAAGCCATGTTGATGCACGCATGTCGCATCTTCAATATTATAATGTTCAATTGACGCGGATATATAGAAGACTGTCCGAACGCCAAGACAGTAGTCCATCTACTGTGGTATCCTACCTAGGTGCACCTGGCACTGGTGAGGGTGCGAAGTGTGCAGCGAACCGAGATAGTCACGATCAAGGCGCAATGATCAACCTCGAGTGCTTTCGTGTGTACGAGATGATAGACTACCGGAAGGGAAGCGGTAGCAACATCGTGCTCAAGAACTGAAGAGGGCATCGTCGGTAAAAATAGGGGCTGAGCAAGTATCGCCAGTTTCTCGCTCCGCCTTTTGCAGCCTCGTCTAAGTCTATATTACAATACTTTATGGGTTCTGAAAGCTGCATTACGGAGCATATGTGCGTACTGCCAATTTGTTTCAAGCATTGCCAAGAGTCTTGGCTCTTGGCAGCCCAGGGATCGGCGAAGAGTCACTTCGACAGCTCCGTACGGACTACGAAAACATCCCTAGTGGCTCCACAAGGCTGAAATGTATTGTACAGGTTCGATGTTCGTATTTTATTCTTCAATGAGAAGTATATAGGCCCAGATCTAGTTCAGATATGGAGACGAAGCTATGCTGTGCTCGAATAGTGAGAACTAGTCTATCTCATTGATCACTATTTGTGTGGACCATCTGCTGGCAGACACGGCTCGAATTCGAGACTGCGCTACGAACTGTAAACTCAATGGTCCTTGGTAATATAATAGATCCCAGAAGAAGCAGGCTTGAGCCATTCAGCTTCGTCAATGGCGGATAATATGCTACTACTCCTGAAGGTGGATGCAGGCGTCGTCACGTCGGGAGGGTCGATGTCTTGGCAGATTCCACAACCCGGGAACACAAGTTCCACACAACTGGGACTGTAATCATTGTTTCTAAGTCCGGGCTGCAAAGACGGAAAGTTGCGGATGAATCTTACTGGAAAGGAGACGAATGCAAGCAAAGAATTATCCTACGCGAGGAACCGTTGCAAAGGCGGAATAGGTGCACAGATGTTATCAGGGCCACTGCGAATTTCCAACGGCAGATCTGTGAATTAATGCACTGGCAAAGCTGACGGAGTGTATTTGAACAATTTCGTGTGTCCTCGCCTTGCAACAGTTGACTATGTGTTTGAACTTGAACACGCCACTGCGGACCTTACCGCCACCATCTGTACTGATGAATGCACTCACAATTACGGAATCGGCTGTTGGTATTCCAGATGTTGGGTCAAGGGTGAGCTCCCCACAAGGATGGCGCCCGGCTATTCTTTTCGAAACAGCGGAGAAATACGATCGGCGTGGGTATTAAGGAACAAATATTGTTTATTCATTGGCAATGAATATTCATCGGAGAGAATCCTTCGTGATCTAGATGGGTCCAAGGCGGAAGCGATCTCCTGGAGGAAACAAATGTTGTGCAAGGCCACGAGGCCTCGAATTTCGAGAACACAGCTAGTCCTTTTGCAGAAGTCTCCAGATAGTGAACGTGAAGTTGAGGGCATATATATTGTCGATGAATATCCAGATACTTTCGCCATCGTTGCTTTCCTTCATCCAGCACTCAGGTCTACAGTCTTTACTACTTTCACTCTTTCAATTCAACTATCAACGAGCAGTGCTTGTCCTTCGTTCACACATCCACTCTGCTATAATCCCTATCTGCCAGATACCTCCAATCCTTCAAAATGCAGTACGCACTCCTCATCGCTTCGCTGGCCATCGGTGCCATTGCCAACCCGGCGCCTCCTATGATCACGGCTCCTCCCAGCGCTCGTGAGGTCCAGAAGCGCTCCGACCTCCCTGCTTCGTCGGGCTCGTCCGTCCTCGACGAGGTTTACACTGTTGCCGCTGGCGAGACCTTCGATGGTGGCTATGTCATGTTCGACCGTGGTGTCGACTGCGAGGGCCAGTCGGAGGGCGGCGACTCGGACGCTGTCTTTGAGATCGAGGCCGGTGGCACCCTGAAGAACGTTATCATCGGTCCTAACCAGATGGAGGGCGTTCACTGCTACGGTGGCTGCAACCTCGAGAACGTCTGGTGGTCTGCTGTCTGCGAGGATGCTTTCACCATCAAGGACCAGGACAGTGGCGAGACTACCGTAAGCTTACCCGATGGCTTCCTGATTATTTTTTCCCCTGAGATTGGGCTAATTTGCATTTCCATTCCAGTACATCTCCGGTGGTGGCGCCTACGGTGCGGACGACAAGGTCCTGCAGCACAACGGTGGTGGCAGCTTGGAGGTCAGCGACTTCATTGTTGAGGACTTTGGCAAGATGTACCGCAGCTGTGGAAACTGTGACTCCATGTACGAGCGCCACATCACAATCACTGGTGGCAGTGCTACCTCTGGCGATATCATTGCTGGTAAGATCTCTCAACGTGCTCATGCCAATGGGCGTATTCTCTCACTGTCGATCTGACTGACAATCGCGTTCGAATAGGCATTAACTCTAACTACGGAGACTCTGCCACGATCACTGACATGGAAATCTCGGGTGTCGACACCACTTGCCAGACCTTCACCGGCACTGATGACAACGATGAGGAGCCTTCGGAGAACGACGACAACGAGGGCGGCTGTGACGGTACCTACTGTATCTGCTAATTGCAATATCCACTTGAGGCACCACCATAAGGGTCACTGGACGCTAGATTACCATGGGAGAATGAGACGCTTGAGTCCCATCTAGGTAAGCTGGCCTAGGAAGAGTCTGGATGGCATCCGAGAGTTGCGATGGGCACACAAATTTTGCTTCACTGTACATTTACTGCCTAGGTACTTGCCTGGGTAAATGTGTCGAACTTGTAACAAGTATAAATCAAGGAATTTGAGCATGTATTCATAAATGCGTCTCCTGTTGTCTGCATCTCAACTTTGCATATTAGAATGATTGTGTCATGGAATCTCTCCCAAGTTCCATGCTCTTCACATCCGTGAAATTGAAATTATTCAATACGTGGAAAACGGAAAGCTCATCATTGAAAGCGATCATGGAAGATCGCAGCTAGGTAGTCTGTAGACCGACGCAGTGTAGGTAGGCAGAAGCGACGATTATGTTGTCTAACCAGTGCTCGGGCCTGGGTCAGTTCTAGAGATTCCAGACTAGCTGTGGGGCGTTTGTCTCCCAGGACAACATTTCAAGCATACACCAAACATAATCATTCTATCATTGAGCACCTTTGATTGACTGAACTACACTTTTGTAACGCTCGAGCTACGAGGCATCAGGGTCGTCAGCACCGACGCGGTCAAATGCGAAACATGACAGACACAGAGAATGTAGTCAATCAGCATCGGGGCATACTCGATTTGTGAGCATCAATTACCCTTCCTGTATCGTCCATGCATATTATTCTGGACCCTTGTACTCCAGACAATTTGCACCAGTCCAGGTAGGGACTGTTTAGGACTATGGTGATACAATATTGCCAGGCCACAAGAGCTCCGCGATTAGATTTCCGAGCTCGTCATCCTTCCCAGCTCCACTCCAGCTCCTACAGATGCATTGGCCTTGACTGAAGGCCTACTGGGCCCTCGGGCAAATCGAGATCAGTCCCTGGCAGAAGGCCCAAACAATGCAACCTACCGCCGCCTAGACTCCCGCCACTTGCCCATTTATTACAAGCCCGCTCGAAATCCCGCCATGGCCCTTCTCCTCATCAGCAAGAAGATCAAAGCCGAGGCAGAGGCAACAGTCCTTGGCCTATCAAATTTCTGCTCACAGACAAAATGCTACGAAGCGGACGCCCTTTAGGTGAAGAACGTCGGGCTGTTCGTCACATGGCTGACAACGTCTGTGCTGAGCCAGCATCTGAAGTCGGTCACAACTTCATTTCGTGTTTTAAACGCCCCGCAAGGGTCAGAACAATCGAGCGACGGATCCTTGGGGTTCTGCGGCTTATATAATCTTCTGGAAGGACTACTCCGGAATCAATTTGGGCCAAAGGCCCGTCATGTTTCGCAAAGGTTCATCGGCGCAGCCATCCGAGCCTGAATGAGAAGCGGGACAATTCTGCGACGTGGAAGACATCGAGAACGACTGCCTCATGATCCAGAGTTTGACAATCAACTGCTTTTCTGCCGTTGAATCTGGGATTCGTCCCCTGTGCGGGCGACCTCACCTCCCTCGTTGCCATGGCGACCGCGGAACAACAGAAGTACGCACAGCTATAGACGGCATATTCTGCGGGGGCAGTCTATCAGAAACGGAGCGGCAGATGCCCGGGCAGACACGAGCCGCGTTTTACATTGCAGATTGTCTATTTGAGTGCCTGGAATTTTTGGCGCCTTCCAGCGGTCGTGCCGGCCTCGGGATTTACACCCTCGAGTACAGCAACCGACTCTTCAGTCAAGTATCAAAGTTCTGGTCGACGGGGCATGTGAGGGGAACTATGATATTCCTGCCACTTTCGCGAACTTGACTTGGTGGGAGAGAACTGCACCACCTAACCCGGCCACACGGGCTTGGGTATTCAAGTGGAAGAGGGGGACGGAAAATAGAAGGAGACGCGCAGGGTTCAGAATGGTGCACTCATCGAGACAGGAAAATGACAGAATCGAGGAGTAGATATTGTGGCTTGACAGTCGTGTCATGGTTTTGTTTGCGACCGTGGTTTTGGTGTGGCGAAACGTTGCCAGAGAATACAGACGTGTTGAAACCCCTACTAGGACCGAATTTGACTGAATTCTTATTGGCCAATCCTAACGCAGCAAGCTTGATTCTGGCGATAACTCCGAGCGCGATACGTACCGGGTAGGTCTTCCCAGTCCTCAAACAGCACGTGGAAACAAGAGACATGTGCGGCGCATCCCGAGGTCGCAGGACATCGGGCTTTAGAATCGGACGCAGTTAACTGGAACCAAGTCGACCATGTGGGCACTCATTCCATAAGCACAGTTCGAAGGGCAGTATCGTATAGATAAGAACGGCATAGGTCTTCCAGACATGCACGTACTAAAGACCTCTATCTCGAGATTTGGGCGGCCAAGGGGACATCGCCCGTCTCGAAGAAGCATAAACACACCTCCCACAGCTGTTACTATTCACGAGCATAAGCTCCACATTGTATCTCGCCGGTGGACTCTCTAGAATCCAAAAAGGCTCAACAGAGGAGTCTTGGCGGTCGATATATGCTGTTCCGAGGCTGTGACGCGTGTGTAGAAACATTAGGCAGCTTTGCCGGAAGTTGTCCAGAGTTGATCTTCGAAGCAAGAATGAAGAACAAGAAGCTGAGCTTGGTGTTCAGCAACATACGACAGTGCAATGCGCTTTGGATGGTAGAGGATTTCAGGCACTTGCTTCATAAACGGCGCGTTGACTAGAGGACTTTGAGGCTCGGGAAGAAAACTTAGACAGCATAACGAGGGGAGTATCGTAACAAGGAAAAAATAGGACAGATGTGCTCGCCTAAAGACCAGACTTTCAGCTTCAAGGCATAACAGTCTCAAGCAAACTCTGTCCAGCGTGTCAGACTAATCTGAATGGAGAGGCAGCCGGACGCGATTCGGTCTAAAGTCGTTGCGTTCGGTCGTGCCTCCCAACATCATCATTCACCAGAGTCGCAGGCAGGAGGCGGGATCGCGAGGTCCGCACTCTCCTCCTGAAGTGGCCACGTGCAAGGCCAGAGAGCTCGCAGTCTCCGCATATTGTATGCCGGGAGCCTCTCAGTGTTCGCCAAGTCTTTCCCGTGCGGTCTGCATCTCGTTCTTCTCCTCTTAACTTTTTTTAAGCCTTCGTTCATGTTGACTGCCGAGACGAGATCACCAAGCACCGATTAATCCACCTGTCTCACTGCCAAAAGTGGCGGCATAATTCCCGATCAATTGAAGAAGAGAGCTCGATCAGAACCACGCAGACTTCGTCATCTCCTTGGAGAGTGTCGAGTGCCCAGTCCAGAACATGGTGCACAATGAGAGTGTCAGATGTCCCGTCCCACCCTCGGCCACCGCCAACGCGCTACCATGCCACGGTCTCTCGCTGTTGAGGCAGTCGGACGAAGTCTGCCTCCTGAATCAGGCCAAGTCCACATTCCGGAGCATGCCGCGTTAGGTGTAATGAAACTAAACACCCCCCCCCCTCATTCAGTGACACCCTCAGAAGATGGCGTCGCCATGCATCGGATCCGTCTCTTCTTGGAAAGGACCACGGGAGCGTTAAGCCCACATTCCATGGATCATAGTGTGCGTCGAACTAACCTGAGCGCATACTAATGCACACCGACGCTCTTCGATGGAGCAAAGACCCAGCAGTAACCAAGCACCGGACATGACGGTCGGGCACAAGGTCCGTATATGCAAGGCCACCTTACATCCTGGTCGAGTCCACTGACCCGAAGAATTCAACATGAACCTCTGTCTTCACTGGAAAGATCGGGTCCGTCCCGCAGTCCAGGGACGTATGGCGTGAGTCGAAACGCGACTTCCCCCATTTTCTTCTGACTCTCTCTGCGAGCGAGATCCATCGAAGACTCTAGCCAGGAAACACGTAGCGGAGCAAGTCCGCGGGGTTCTCAGACATCGAGCCACCATGCCATCAGACCCAGGCGGTCGAGCTCCGAGTCGCGCAGTCCGTCGACGACCCCAGCCAGGAACCACGCACGACCACGCTCTCGGGGGTTCGCAGGCTGGCGGCGCTGTCGACTGTCAATTTGCGTGCGCGCGTCGGCAAAAGACTTTGATGGTTTGAGATGAAGACAAGAGGAAGGTTTCTAAGTTGTGAAGATTTCGGGCGCGGCTTTTAATGTAGTCAGTTCGTTGGGTGTGGCGCTAGTGGTAGACGACAACGTGGCGTGGGTTGCGGTTGGTCAAATGTGGTCTGTGGGTACAATTTCTTCGACAGTTTTGGCTAAGTGCACTGAGAAAAGGGCAGGACATGTGATCTTTTGAGGCGCGATGAAAGTTGAAAAGTGGCATGCTGGCCAGGGGGTTCAAGGTTGCCAGGGCAAGTCTGGTAGTGTATTCTCTCTTCCTATACTTGGTTGTGCTGTCTGGACGTCGGCGACTCGAAGGTTCTGAGTCTACACATCGATATCTGCCACCTGATTCCAGCCCCTCTTGTACTAGGTGCACAAGGTGATCTTTTGGGACTGCTCGTGGGATTGCTGGTCAATCTCTGCCAGTCGTCTGCGACCATCTTCGTGCGACAAGGCCTGGAGGTCTTCATCCGCCGTTGCAAGCAGCTCTGAGCTATCGCTGCGATCGCTCGATTGAATGGACAACAACAAAGAAGCTGCGAGTTGATTATGGTAGCTTTTGAGCGACGAGGAATTTTCAAAAGCCGACCCTTTCGACTCCACAACTTCCATTGCTTCTCATTGTGAACAGTCCCGACGACGAGACTGATATGGCTGCAAAAAAAGACGCCAGGTTTGTCGATGGGGAATGTCGAACTCTCATGTATGATATTTCTCATAACGTCGCCTAGACGAGGCAATTCAATGCGTATTTGATGCGAAGGGTTGTGGCAGTGCCGCAGCGCTAGAACTTTGATATATCCAATGTGTCGTGTATGTGCTTTCGTGCTCATAGAGTGTCTGGCGCCTGGTATCCGCGAGGGAATATTTTCAGGTCAACGCGAGCTCCAGCCGCTTCTCGCAATCGAGCTTCACGAAGCCCGTTTCTGTTGGCGTCGGCTCATGCAGTTGAATGAACGCCAGAGAGTCGAGTTAGGTTGCCATCGTCGACCTGCTCGTCTTCTCTGACGACCTTTGTGATCCCACGAATGGGTCTCAAGAGGCTTGATTATGCCTTCTCCTTCCTCACAGCCAGGAAGTAATTGCCCACATTCTCACTGCCCGGCACCTCCTTCCAGCCCAGACCCGGGACGTAAACGACACCCACCACAACAGGCCTGCTCCACTCGGGCCTCTGCGCAAAGAATGTCCTCATCTCGTCCGCATTGATGTACTTGCCCCAATCATGCGTCCCCTTCGGCACGATCCCGAGCACATCCTCGGCCATAAAATTCGTCGTGAACCAGCTCGTCCACGTGCGCGCAATGGTGCTCATGACGAGCCAGCCGCCGGGCTTCACGAAGGCGCCGCACCGCTCGAGGAACTCGGCGGGCTTGTCGACGTGCTCGATGACCTCAAACAGGCTGACGACGTCGAACTTCTCGGCGGCGGACTGGGGCAGCGGGAGAGTCTCGATGGTGCCCGCGACGTAGTTTAGTTTCGCGGCGCTTAGCGATGGGTCCTTGGCCGCGTGGGCGCGTGCGATTTTGAGGACTTCGGGCGTGGGGTCGACGGCGGTTACAGAGGTGGTGGTGGGCAATCGAGCGGCGGACTCGGCGAAGATGCCGCCGCCGCAGCCGACGTCGAGGTAGCGGAGGTTCTGGCAGGGTGAGATGGTGTCTGGTTGGCTGGCGTGACAGGTGCGGATGAAGTCGTGGCGGAGGGGGTTCATGAGGTGGAGGATGCGCGAGGGCCCGTGGGGGTCCCACCAGGAGGAGGCGAGGGCGTTGAAGTGGGCTACTTCGGAGGGGTTGACGGAGGAGTAATCATCGGTTGGGCTTTTGGAGGAGGAGCGGCTGTCAGTGCTGTGGTGGCGTTGACATATTGTCGGTAGTGAGCGCGTGAGTGTTGTTGTGTGTGATTGCGCTGGCTGCAAAGAAGTTCTCCGGAGTTGTCGCAGAAGAGCTGCGGGTGCCCGTGAAGGTGCCATGCTTGTGGATGATGCGCGAGTAACTGCTCGCGTGCCTGACCGAGAATTCTGAGTGAAGGTTGCTATGAGTGAACGAGTCTCGAAGACAACTAACTGTGTTGATCACTGAGGGTGTGTGATGAGGTCAGCACCGATAAGGCTACCAAAACTTTTGGCAAGGGATCGGCGGCTCGATCTGCAGGGACCCGGAGCAGGGATGCTGCAGCTTCAGGGCCCGAAGCCTAATCGGCCGTCTGGAGCCGGCAGCCTCGGGTTGATGAGCACACCAGAGCACGCGTGAAGAGATGCACAACAATCAATAGAATCGACAATGATCCGACGGATTCGGGCCTCGGACATCGCATGACTTATTTGATCACACGTGCCTGTGATACCGGAGGTACCGGAGGTGGTTCAGTTACCAATTGACTTATTCAGCAGAGTCCACTTGCTCAATCAGCAGGAATTTTACGTTGAGGCGCCGGCAACGGCAGCCGGATGCATCGTGGGGCACTGTTTCGCCTTTACCTCTGTACACAATTCATATAGTATCACTCGTTCGCATTATACCTACAGACCACCGTCAACTGCGCATTGAGTCTCATACTTCTGGATTGACTCTGTCTCCTTTGTGACCTTGTACACCCTGACTTTCGCTCCCAATTCTCTCCCGCCGACGCACGTCAACAGACTTACAACAGCGCATATTCGAAGAGTCATTGAGTACTGGCCAGGCACCGCAAGTCACAAGCAATTCGCAGAAACGTATCCAGGAGCGCCATACACCTCCTAAGTTCCAACGGAAAGCGCACTGCTTTCCCCAGAAAGACTAGAGTCCCCAATCCTCAGCATGACCTCCACGGCCCTCGACAAGTCCGAGTTCGACTCCATACCAGACACCATCCAAGCCTTCCGTACGCTCCCTTCCCTTGTATCGCGCAACCAGCTCCCAAGCCCTCCCACTAATGAAAGTCCATATCAGGCGATGGCCAATTCATAGTCGTCCTCGACGACCCCAACCGCGAAAACGAAGCCGACCTCATCATCGCCGCGGAAGCCGTCACCACCGAGCAAATGGCCTTCCTCATCCGCCACTCCTCAGGCTACGTCTGCGCGCCCCTCCCGCCCGCCCTCACCACGACCCTCGACCTCCCGCAAATGGTCGCCACCAACCAAGACACCCGCGCCACCGCCTACACCATCACCGTCGACGCCGCGCACCCGTCCGTCACCACCGGCATCTCGGCGCACGACCGCGCGCTGACGTGCCGCACGCTCGCGGACCCCAACGCGACGCCCAACAGCTTCCGCCGCCCGGGCCACGTGCTGCCGCTGCGCGCGCGGCCGGGCGGCGTGCGCCAGCGCAGGGGTCATACCGAGGCGGCGACGGAGTTCTGCCGCCTGGCGGGGAAGAGGCCGGCTGCGGTTATCTGCGAGCTGGTGGATGATGGTGAGGCGGTGGAGGGCGAGGCTGTACATAGGGCGCCGGGGATGATGCGCGCCGAGGGGTGCGTGGCCTTTGCGAGGAGGTTTGGGCTGCTGGTGTGTACGATTGAGGACTTGGTCGAGTATGTGGAGAAGGTGGATGGTAAGCTCGAGATGAATGGGTCGGCATAGAAGGGCGCACAGGCGGGAAATTCACATTACGGCACCTTTTTGAAGGCTTCGCCTCGACCAGCACTACCCCAGCCACTGCTTCCGTTCGAGAGACGCGCGAAGGGCTCTCGACCTTGGCCCAATGAAGCAGAGATAGAGTGACCGAGTTGTAGGGGGAAGAGACTGAAGGCTCGAGCGAGGTGGGTTTGGTTATTGGCACCAAAACAAGCGTGGTGGGCGCTTGTTCATCCTTGGATACGAAGGGATGTGCCTGTGCCGTGACTGCTGTTGATGCTTTGGCATTAGGGCCACAAAAAAGACTTTTGGGATCTATCACCGCGAGGCGTGTCATTTGGGTAGATATTTGCATTCAAGCTTAGTACTAGATGGTGTAAACAAAAGACCCTGCTCAATTAGTAGCTTCTCCGACGATGTCTGAAGTCGTGTGTGCGCGCCATATAGGATGCAGCTCACCAAAAACTGGAGTTGCCGCAGTCAACGCTTGAGCAGAATTCTACAACCAAGCAGGCAGTTTATCACTCCATTAGTAGTTTTTCGTGTTTTTATGGTCGATCTACGCTTATATGCATCTTACAGTAAGCGCCAGATGTCATGGTAGTATCGGACCATCGTCCAGAGGCCCAAATGCTTCCACAACATGACCAAAATTAGACTACCAGAAGATTGTTTGCCCTTTTGATGAAGTTCTCATGAGAAAGTTCGACACTAAGTGAAGCTTGCTCTGTTCCTCCCACTGCGAAGAGAATCCTTGTGACAGCAGTAGACTGATTCATAGACTATCTACAGCTCAAAAAAGTGACTTTGGATTCCTTGCCAACTGCGTCCAGAGTTTGATTACAGTCCTTACATTTGCCAGTGGCTTCATAGACAGCGGGACATCTATCTGACTCGACTAGCCTCCGAGTTAGACAAAGCCAGAGCACAGCCCGCAGCCCGTCTCGTAAACAGGCAGAGGCTGATAGAGCAACTAATTACACAAGCAGCATCGCTCAGACAACCCACCGTCTACCACATCCTCGGTACACATCAATTCAAGGTTCGCAGGAAGGTCTTTGCGGGCTGCAAGCTCTCGTGCGCACAAGCTAGATCGGGCCGCCACAGCTTGAGCTTTGCTCGAAAGGGACGGCACGACGCGAGCACGCTTCGGCAGGTCCACGGAAACATGCTCCTTTCGAGACTCCGATGCGCGATTATGACGTGACAAATTGTTTGGCGTCGGGCAATTTTTTTTTGTTTCAGCTTTTTTCTCTTTTTGCTTGCAGCGTTGCGTCCCGCAGCCGAACCACACAAGGCCGAAACGCAGCCTGTTCGTTAATGTCTTCCCTAATTTGAAGAGGGGTCCTTTCCGGTGAAGTGGTTGGTCTTTGCAGTCTGCCTGGGATCTGTGTTCAGTACCAAGTATCTAGGTAATGACTGCCAGCGCCGGCCCCCGGAACTGGATTTCGATCACTAGCTTCTGCTGCATCATGTGCAAGGAGTCGTTCAGTCCTTCCGCTGGATGCTCGAGCACGACGTATCCTCGCATGCTTTCTGGGGTATGAGGGGATGTGGCTATGTCATACACAATAGCCCAGGCACATATATGCCGAAGATGAAAGAAAGCCACTGCTTTCAGGCGCTTGGAAGCTTGACGTCAGGCTTGAGCCCGTCCTTTTCCATGCCCAGTATTTCAATATGGGTGCTCTTGCAGCTGACTGACCCAGCGGAACACCTCGATGACCCAAAGGTGAAAATCACGTTTGCATCAAGAGATTGCAATGTCGTACTTCGAACCTAATTTGATTGGGCTGACCTCAGTCACCACGTCTGCATATTCAGTCCATCTTGTTTCTGGAGCGAGGTCGTCAACGCGTCCCTGCGTCCAGGAAGGGGTCTGAGCCAAGCGAGCTCTCACCTGCGTTCCCTGATCCACCCCCGTGCAGAAACGAATTCCTTCCAGAACCCCCAGAAGCTCTGACCGCCTGCGCTGGCCCAGCAGCATCAATATGCACAGTGGCCCCGGCGCTGAGCAGCCCGTCCCGCTGGAAACACGTGGAGAACCCGACGCCACAGTTCTCTCCCCACTATCGTCTGCCCTGGGCTTTGGGAAAGAAAAAGGGGGCACGGGCAAGGCAAGAGCACCGGCTCCAATTTCCCTTTCAATCCCCAGCGACAGAAGTCCACTGGGGAAATGCGAAAAGCGAAGGGCCAGCTAGCGGTCTGAGACGCATCGCTCAAGTATTGGGCAGGGATCCAGGTTGTGGGGAGCGATCCGCCCCGCTCGGGTTAGGGATCCGAAGCCCGGGACGGGGAGCAGTCCCAGCTCCCATGTCTGCGTACTGTACTAGTGGAGTTGCATCACGAGAACCTTCTGACGACTCGTCGACGAACTCTGTTGTACTGCCAACGAGTCTCCGACTGCATGAGCGATTACAAAAGATGCTCAAGCTTCTCATGGCGGTAAGCATAACCTCAGCTGATGGCACATTCGCCGTCTGGACCGAGAGCTTTCAGCAACGATCGTCGTTGGCTCAATGCATTGAAATGGACTGCTTGGGCGCTGGGCGGTGGTGATGGAGAAGCTGTCTCATTTTCGCTGCCGGCACGACTAAGCTCGAATTTTTGGCCGCGTCACATTGCGATCTCTACCAAAAGGCTTTGCAAACATATCATGCATGTCCAAGAGCATCATGTTATCGGTGCAGCTCTGGGCAGGCTGGGGTGTTGTGCGAACCTTGGTGATGACCGCTCGATGCGGAGGCTGCATGCTCAATGATATCTCATGGTAAGATCTCCGCCCACGAGACGGCAGGGTTCGTCCCCAGATCAATATCTTCGCGTGAGTAGAATAATTCACACAAGTCAGCTTCTGTCAGCCGAGAGTCTGGTTCGGACTTCGGCACCCACGCATTGACTTGAAGCTATGGGCAGCTGCTCGTGAGCTCGCACGCGCGCATATTTGGAACTCCAGAAGCTATGCCCTCATGCAGACCAATGTGCTCGCCGCGGCAACGACTCGGCAGTCTGGAGTTTCAGAGTGTTTCTTGATGAATTCTAGGGAACGCATCGGCAACGGTCTATCGTCGGCACTACTGGTAGGAGTTTAGACACTGCCGCCGTATGTGAAACATTTTGACTGTCAAGGCCCGCGGACGTGCGCTGAGCATAAGTGGCGTTTCTGGGCTGAAGAAGGGCAAGGACCGCTTGGATATCCATGCGCCAAGGCAGGGCTGAGGGCTGAGGAATGTCCCGCGGCTTCAGCACGTCACGCTCTGTTTGAACACGCAAGTAGGCATGACTGTATGCTGTCTTTGGATCGTTGCACGGCAGCATGGGACAGGAATGATCGCTTCAGAACCCCAAACACGAGCATCAGGAGGCAGTGCTGTGTCCTGCACAGGTGCTTTGCCATATGTCACTGGGCTAGCTCCTGCTTCCACAGGGTATTGCAGCACACCAGAGCTGGGACTTATGCAACTCTGCTCGAGAGCCAAAACCCAAGTCCCGAGAGCGGGAGGATGACATAGATTCGGGAAAGTCTGTACACCTTATCAGCACAAACCAACCAGAAATAGGAACACCCAAGCGGCGTTAGTCCTAGGTGAGAGGGCTTGGTGGGTCATGTACGACGCCAGTGCGTCAGATGTGAAGCTGGGATGGCAGCACGACAGCCTCTATGCTTTGCTGCTGTGCGATCGACGCCTTCATCCGATTCCGTAGTTTAGGAGTCACTGGCGACCAGCAGCTTCGAGTACTAACACGTCTAATAAGAGCTGAGTCTTGCGTCGTGAATTGCGAAGACCACGGCAATCGGCATGAGGTTACTCCATCTCGTGTATGCTCGCGCACGAGAACGAGTCGAACAGGGAAAGGGACCCTGTTTCGTGGCCGTCATGCAACCAGGTTCGCTAGGAGGATCATCACATCGGGGATGCTCCATCCTGTTGTTGCCATTGATGAACCGTTGCCCATTTGGTAACATGTGAGTACCGCACCCCAGGGATTGTCAGATTCATGCCTCGCCTTGCTGAGGACCCGTGACGACTGCTAGCGACTTCATGCCTCCGGTCTTACGGACGTACGAATGGTCAATGAGAAGATATTGATGGAGATAATCATGGATCCCACCGTGCAGTCATACGGGCGTCTCGGGATGACCGCCCCCTTTCGACTCATTCTTGGTAGGCGTTCGTGGAGTTGTGATCTGGCTCCATATTGCATCGTTCCCGCTGTGGAGCGAGGACGGGACGGGAGTCCAAGCAGCAGTTTGCCCCCAAAGCCTTGCCGGAAGACGATCATCAGGTGCTCTGTGCTTCGTGTGTTTCAACAGAGATCTTGGATCGGCTGGGCTGGTGGCAGATGCATGGAAGGCAGGATCGAACAATACGGTACTTCCATAGCACACGCAACGGCCACCATTCTAGCCTCGGGGGCTCGCCTGGCTTGCCCTCCCATGGAGCCGATCGGTGCTTTCACCAATGTCCCTGCGAGGCTGTGGCAGTGTCCCACGGACCACTCAAATTGCCAATACAACTGCTGCGCAGCAAGCTCCCGACCAGCAATCTCATGATGAGTTCCTGTCCTTGTTGCTCGTCTTGAAGGCAAGTCTCCCGCACGCATCGGTCCATCTCGGAATGCTGAATGTCGCGAGACATCCGCACGTCGGTTGTGCTGAGCCGACCTCCGTCGCTCGTCGTCGTCTTGACCGCCTCAGGACTGGATCTGAGAGAACACCGTGCGTGGGTTTCGACTGAAGTGGTCCTTGCACGCAGAATTGCGGTGGAGAGGTGCGTTAACAAGGATACGTGTGCCCACGGCCCCAGCACCCGCCATGGCGCCGCATCCACCCCTTCTAGAAAATTTCTAGAAGGTTTCTGTTTTGGGAGATTAGTACCCCCCCTGTTCATATTGCCTCTGCAATTGCAGCCCCCCTTCCCAACATCGACGCCACAAGTGCCTACCGGAGCTGGCCCCTTTGGTGATCTCTTGGAAGCCGAGGAGTGAAAAAAGGCGGTAAGCAAAGGGTCCTGAGCTGTCACGTTGTTGGGCAACTCGTCAATGTCAGTTGCAAACGGGCGCCTGGGCATACAAGGCGTCTTGATGTGATTCAGTTTTATCTCAAACAAACGTCGAGGAAGCGCACGGTAAGGCTGAACGGTCGAGCCGTGCTCCCGTTGGTCGACCCCTTCCCAACCCCTCTGCTTCTCATGGCTTGTATAGCTGTCTGAGCGTCCAGGCGGGACGCCCGGACGCTGATTGAAATTCAAATGGCCGCGGCAGTCAATTGTCTGGGCGGAGGTGAGACCATTCGGGAAAGCATATGCGTGTGACTTCTCGCTGTCCATTAGTGATGGCTGCCGACGATTCCGTAGAATACACGGTGATGTGGGGAACTCCTGCTGGAAGTCGAGCTCCAGCGCACCAGGTGGAGCTCCAAAATCAACGTCACGGAGGGGCCGTGTCCACCCCAGTCTCGAGGTCCCGGCAGCGGTTCCGTAGGGTGATGAGCGGTGGCACCCAATGGCTTCTCCTGCTCTCGTTCCTGACAGTAGTTCACAGGCTAAGAGGGCACGGTCCAGTGAACCTAGGTGTGCTGCCCTGTGCTTTGAGCCGGTATCTGAATGCGCCCTGAAATTCTCCGAACGGCTGCGTCAATAACTACAGGTGATGGTTGACCGTTGATTGTGGTGGTTGACAGAGTTTAGGAGGCGGATGGTTTAATCCAGCTGATTGGCGCTCATGCAAGCAGCCTGGCCGGCGAGGCGTCGCTGTCATTTCAGTTTGAGTGGTGAGTGTTACAGTACTCAGGTACTGTTAAATTGCAGCCAGACGCGCGCCATCGTTGTGTTTTCAGCCGTATGGTGAAGCATGGTGCGCTTTGCTGCCGCATCGTTGCAATCTGAGTGCTCCTGTCATGACACTGCGTTGGCATAGGCAGACTGCGTGGCCAAGACGACTTGCTGGCAGGCCGTTCGCCATCATCTGAAGTAAAAGGCGACAAGGTTTCGCCGGGAAGGGCTGAGGTCACGGCCGTTTGGCAGGTTTAGTCCTTTTTCCTTTTAAGGGTGTGGTCCCGAGAACGACGTCGAGGACTGCAACTGTCGCTTTCCGGTCTCCCCTAACTTTGCGCAACGTCTCAGAATGCGCGTTCGTCAGAGTCGATTGGGAAGCGTGAGCGTGGAAAATGATGCACTTGAACTTGGACGAGGATATGTATTATTGCAGTCCGCAAACAAGGTATAATGACATTGTTGTTTCTTTGGTTGATGTGATGGGCTGAAGGAAGGGGACAGGTATGGCTGCATGAATACCCCATTCTTGTATGGCTCCTGCCTGGGCTGGTCTGAAATGCTTAATGGATCCATTTTTGCTGTGGGCCCTTGTCCCCTGAGAAGAAGTACCGCTTCAATATCAGCACCCCCCTGTCCGTTTCAAGGCAATGTCGGTCTGTGCCTTCCCCAAGTTTGGCAGCATCATTCAACTCAGGTTATTTTCCTTTAAAGAAGACCCCATGTCCTCGACATCCTCTGCCACCGCAAAGACTTCTTCCCGGACAATCACCAAGTCTACAGCGATCCACTTCCTCGACACCCGCGGCATACTCGATCAACCAGCCATCGGTTCAACAGGTACGTTAATTGTTCCATTGCATTCCTTTCGTTGCAGAGGTTGGCAGAAGGCGCTGGCAGGCAGATGGGAATTGGACTTGGAGGCGCCGAAAAAGCTGGGGTTGCCGCCAATCACTCAAGTCGGGCTTTTTGGGAGTTGCACCGTCAGCCTGGATTTCTTTCCACTTCACCTCCCGTCCAACAGCGCAACAGTCGTGTGGCAGGTGAAGCTCGCGACCCGGATCCCATCAAGCATCGAACTGCACCGGCAGCTTCGGGTCGTCGTCTCGGTCTTTAGTGTCGCGGAGGGTCCGAAAAACAAACACCTCTCAAGCCGACCGACTGACCCGGCATAGGAAGTACAAGTTCTAATCTGACGAGACCCGACGATACGAGGTCGCATCATCCACAAACGACGAAGAAAGAGTGCTTTGACGATCGAAAGGGTCACCCGGCATCTCGAAATCTCGACTCCCTCGGCTCCAGTCCTCCCCAATTGCATCTGCCAACCGATACTGCGGACGGTGATTTCGCGTACGAGCTGTTATTGTCATTCCGACGCGCAACTCCAGAATCCTGTCGAGCTGGGACATACTTGCAAGGTGCGTCAAGGGGCAGAAACCGCAGCTTGGGGCCAGGATATGCGATCGTGCAGCGACCCGGTCCTGTGGCGAGTAAAGATTAGGCATTGACGGGTAGTTCCTTTCGTCTGGCAGACGGTCAAGCATTTCCTGTCGGAGAGCTGGTGTTTGGTTTTGGTGGCCCGAATTCTCTTCGTCTGCGGATTTGCAGCTAACGTGTGGTCCTCAGATCTGATCAGCGAAAGCGCGTCTGTCTAGCAATTGCGACGCGATCCTTCTGCATCTTGATCCGTGCACGACTAGGGAGTCTCCACACCCAGACATCAACACTACCAATTGCGACGGCGCAAACACCCTTTGAGGCCGCCCCCCCCCCCTCACGACAACGCATACCAAACGCTTTATCCAGGATTATACCTCCACAGGTTGAACGACTTCATATTTCGACTTCGAGACCCGAGCTATTGTAAGTTGTGACTGTTGCCCGATAACTGAAACGTCCATGTTCAACTCTCTCCCGCCGCGAAGCAACATCACGCCTCTCCCACTGAAGGGGCCACAGGCTGAGCGCGCTCCGTCATCATGATCAAGGCCTTTTGACTACATTGACTTGTCACTCGAAAAGCTCAGCTCATCACATCTCACCCTCCAAACCTCGTCTCACCGCCTCCCATTCACAGCTCTGAGTTCGCTAACAATATTGACAGTTGATTCGCCCGCTGTGACCTGGCACCTCTGTCTCCACAGCCCTAGTCCCTTACCCGAAACATTCTGGTGTTGTAAGACACATCTTATTTCCTTACTGGGGAGCGTAATTTCCTTGTGGTCGAACTAGTGATCCGTGCACCGGCATCACCTCCAGTCCCACTGTCGCAAGCCTCCTTTGTCTGGCTGCCGCTTAACCATGTCTTCTCCAGCCCCGGGCGAAGTAATGGGCATCACCAATATGCTCAATCAGAAGAGTGCCGTCTCCGCAGGCCAGCCGACTTCTGGCCAGATGCTTGAGCAGCCAATGGTCCAGCAACTCCCGCCTCTCCCGCTCGAGCGCGCCGATTCTCCCCACGGTTCGGAACACTCCAGGTACTCTCAGCCCCAGATGAACGGCCAGATGCAAAGCGCTCGTCCCTACGGATCTCCTACCGCCATGCACGCTCCTATGCACATGCCCGAGCCCAACATGGCTCCTGTTGGCATGGCATTTCCTCAGATGCAACCCCAAATGCAACCCGACATGTCCTATGGGCAACCTCACCCAGCAAGATCCGAGCTAGTGCAGCAGGCCCCAAAAGCTTTCCCGTGCTCCACCTGCAACAAGGGCTTTGCGCGGCGAAGCGACCTTGCTCGTCATGGTATGTCATCCCTGAATTGTACTTTCTTGAGTGAAGCCCTCGCTGACAGCGAGATAGAGCGTATCCATACCGGCGTTCGACCCCACGTCTGCGACTACCCTAACTGTGGCAAGCAATTTATTCAACGGTCGGCTCTTACCGTTCACCAGCGTGTGCACACCGGAGAGAAGCCGCACATGTGCGAGCGTTGTGGCAAAGTAAGCCTCCATCCTAGATCCCAGTGCAATACCGTTCGCTTACATCAAATCTGCAGCCCTTCAGTGATTCCAGCTCTCTCGCCCGGCATCGCCGTATTCATTCGGGCAAGAGACCGTACAAGTGCCCGTACGCCTCGTGCCAGAAGACTTTTACGAGACGGACCACCCTGACTCGTCACCAAAACCACCACACCGGAACCGTTGAGGAGGCTGCCATTGAGACAGCTGAAGCACTGGCCAGGAACGCCGTTGCCGCTCGCTCTGCCTCCGCTCGTCCTGCTCACACCGACAATGAACAAGGCTCCAACCGCGGATCACCCATGTCTACTCCTTCACCCGCCCAGAGAAACATGTCGATGTCGCCGAGTGCCGAGATGTCGGGTGCTATGGGACACCCCTACAACGGTACCAGCTCTCTGCCGGCCCACATGCGCAACGATGGACACACCAGCGCACCCGTCGTCACAACCCAAGCCACCTACGCTACCGGCGTTCGTCCTACGTCTCATCCCAACGCTTATGGAGGCTCGCTACCGCCCAACATTTTAGAGCCAAACGTCGAGAATAGCCAGTCTCCCTCCAGCGCCGTGGGTAGCCCCCACATGAGCAACGCTAGCTGGGCTTCGCCTGGCCACGTGGGTTCTCCGGCTCACAGTAACAGCGGTGGTAATAATGGCTACGTCTACCCCGAGCCGAGCCACGAGGCATACGCTGCCAACGCTGCCGCTCATGGACAGATGTTCTACTCCAGCGCTCTCGGTATTCAGAGAACTGGCAGCACCGAGCCTGGTGTGCAGCAAGATTACAAGCCTCGACCGCAAGATGGAATCTGGGCAAGCTAGAAACATGCCTCGGACGCCAGTTTCGCAGGCGAGGACTTGACCTTCGACAGGTGAATTACACATGATGCATGCGCAGTTACGTTCAAAAATACACGAGCGCGGTGCTTGGTGTCTCCAAATAGAGACATCAGCGAAATGGTTCCCTCATCAAAAGACCAGAAAGGCCCAATTTCATGGGTACACAAAGTACAGACGTCCATCAGCTCCTGATGCTTGTCAATTTCGCACCTTTTGTGCGACTGGACCTAATAATCAGAAGAGTTGACGGTTCTTATCTAGCTTGAAAAAAAGCTTTCACGGCGTTGAATAGGCTCTCTAAATTGAGCAGACAGGGATTCTTTCACCTGATTCAAAAGGTTAACGGAGCTGGGCTAGAGAGGAGTTCGGAGCTCGGGCCAAAACTTTGCTTTGCTTCTGGAGTTGGATCAGGGCGGAGCAAAAGCATGGGCAAATCTTCAAGCGCCTTCCTAGTATACAGTAGTCCAGATTCTCGACGGCTCGCAGTTAGAAACAAAAACTCGAACATTTCAATACGTTGACCTGTGCGTGCTATCCGCGGGCAGTATTGAGAAGACACTATCCAGGTGTACATGGCCTCCTAACATTCAAGTCGAATTGATAGTAGCGTCGTGCACGTGAGCAGTGTGAGTGCATAAAATCACAAGATCTCTTACTCTCATACCATTGCATTTTTCCTACTCCGCGGAGCAGTTATTTATCTGCAACAAACAGAGGATGGACGATGGAGTCCACATCACTCACTATGTAGCAACACTTTCCAGCGTTTGCAGTCGCACTATCGGCCGTCGTTCTACACGCTCTTGGTCGAGACGGTGTGGACCGGCTATTCCATGATGGGTATGAGCCCAGGCAAATTCACAATGAATACCTGACACGGCACCTTGGTAGCTTGGATGGGAATGGTCGGCTGTAACAAGTGGTTGACGTTGGAGGCGCTCGCTCAATCTGAAAGCGTGGGATGAGCAGGTACACCTGGGCATAGTGAAAGAATTCACCACGAAGTCAGAAGGGGTAGTAGGGCCAGTTCGTTGAGCATGTTTTGCATCGGAAAAGATCGAGAAAGCAACAACACGATTGTGATCGCCAAGTGCGTCTCACAGATTGCCTCTTGATGGTCGAGGAAAAATGTTTATTTCGTATTTGCCACGAGTGTTCGAGAAGAGCTCGCATACAACGCAGTGTGTCCATTACTGCGTAAATGCCCTAGTCCGACGACAAATTGTCCATCAGATCATGTTTTTGGTATCAGATCGCCTGAACGCCTTTCGAATGATGCATCGGGGCCGAGATGCGGCCAATCATTCTAGCATTTCGGCCCCGACGGTGACTGTATTGCACATCGTGACCTTTCTCCAGGCTTCCCTGCCCAACGCCGTGCAAATGCATTAATGATTCCACCCATAATCCCAGCGTGAGCTTCAGCCTCCGGTTTCCACCGTCTGCTGCCCTGTCCGTCACGCTCACAGATCGATCGTCGAACATGGATATGTACCAGTTCAGGTACATGCTAGTGAGGTTGTGGGGTGGCTTCTTTTCATCTTGATCTTGGGCTTGATGACCTTAGCCATTTTACCGCCCGGATCCCGTCTGCTGACCCTTCCACGCTCACAGGTCCTTGAACATGGACAAGTGTCCCTTCAAATGCGTGTTGGTGAGGTTTCTCGGAGCCTTCTTCTTCTTCTTGATCTTGGGCTTGTCGACCTTGGCCACCTTATCGGCCGGGTCATCGCTGGCAGGCTTCTGTCCATGAACTTTGAGCAGGCGGATCACCTCACTCGGGGTCGAGATGTTTACCCTCAGCCACGCAGTCTGAAACTCCGGCTCGACCTTGTTCCACAGACTGGCGTCGTCCTGCCAGACATACTTGGGCGCGTTGTCTTTCTTGGTGCGGACGACCAGCACCTTGCGCTCGGCCTCGAGCTCGGCGATGGCTGGATACAGCCGCGCCCTGGGCCAGCCGTCCTCGAGCTCCTTCACGTCGACCAGCATAGCATCCTTCTTCGCCTGTAGATACTGAAGTAGCGTGTCCTTGCTGTTGACGCCGGGAATGACGGGGTTGTGCTCGTACGTGCCGCTCCACGGAGTCTGCTCGGTGAGCGTCGCGTCGGGGATCCACTTGACGCGAGGGTGGCGGCGCAGGCCCTCGGCGACCTCGGCGAGCTCGGCTTCGTTGGCCGGGCGGCGGCTCAGGTGATCGACGATGTCGCGGATCGGCAGCGCCTTCTCCTTGGCTTTGAGGTGTGTCACGGCGTAGACGAGTTGCGTGCCTAGCTCGAAACCTGTGCCTGTCAGCGCAGGCTGCGAGTAGATCTCGATGCCATCGGCCGGGCGCTTCTTCTTGGGTGTGCTGGCGGCTGTGCCACCGCCGGCGATGGCGGAGGTGGTCGAGGCAATGGAGGGGGAAGGTGAAGGCGGCGCGAGGGTCGACTTGGAGTCTTTGGTCAGGTCGACGACGGTCTTGGACGCTGCCGCGCGCTGGCGCTCGAGGAACGACATGGCGGCGTTGGGTCGAGCAGAGGAGGGTTATCTCTGTCAAGTGGGAGTGTTAGAAAAGTCGCGGACGATGTCAACGTCGCGGGCGAATAGTGAGGTTGATGGAGTGGGAAGGAAGAGGTTGGACGTTCGAGGCAAGGCTACAAGGCTGAGCCTCCGTAAAGTGGTTGCGCGCGAAGTGGGGAAGCGGCTAGCACAGTCTGACGCTGCCGGATTAAGCGTGTTTGCTAGGAGTGGACTTCTTACACAGTGCGGACAGTTTCAACAATGATAGTGTGCCTTCAACCTCCAAATGTCGCGCAAGAGACAGAGAAGGATAAATCAGAGCGTGGCCCACCGTTTCCTGGAACAAATTGAAGGCGACTGATTAAGAAGTTCCCGAAGTTCAAGTCGCTGTAGGCACTAGAGACAGTGAGGTGGGGCGCCCTGTCACTTCCGCAACTGGCGTCAGGGGTGCTGCTATGGCGGCTCAGGGTGACGGGGCGTGCATAGCTTCGACTTGGAACGACAACTCCAAACCGCGCCTGCGCAAATCAATTCGAGAGCAAAACGCCTAAGATACTATCACCAGTCACCTACGCCTGACTTCTTCACGTCGGCTTTACGCATATACCGAGCAATACCCGTTCCACATCCACCCAAGAAGACCGATGTCTGAGAGTGTAGAGTGGGTGTCTTCCTTCGTGGGAGACGCTCCCCCAGGAGAAGTGCGCACAACGCCCTGCCTATTCTAGACGCTCTGACTGACCTTTCGAAGCTTTCAGATGTCATTGCGGGCAAGTCGCCCACAGCCTACGATCCCTACTGTTCGAAGCTCAACGTGCTGACCGCCGGGACACAGACATTAAGGCCCTGACCGTTTCTGACCCAAGCGTTGTGAAAGAACTCGGCCCAGCATTCCAGAAGTACAACGAAGAGCAATTCATCACGGTGAAGTTGCCGGGAAGCAGTGAAGCGGTCATTGTCAGCTCGCACAACTTCCTCGGAGACGGACGGTACTACGATGTTGAGAACTCGTCGAGCTTCGCATTTGATCACGCCACGCAGAAGGCTAGTGATGCGCAGAGCCACTCGTTGGAGAGCAAGAACTTGGACCTTGTGTACGTGGGCAGTCTGCAATTTAGTGGTGACCTCGGATGCTGACGGCTTGTGTGGCCAGCAAATCGACGTTGAAGAGTCTAGGAACCTACGTCAAGGAGCATTTCCCAAATGCAGCCTACGGCGTGTACCCGGTCGAGGATGATACGAAGGTGGCCGTCATCATCGTGGGCAACAAATACAGCCCGAACAACTTCTGGTGAGCACGACCTTTCTCCTCTTTACCTCCGGCTTAGACACTTGAGAAGGAACTCTAACAAGATCAGGAACGGTCGCTGGCGCTCCCTTTACATCTTCGATCCGTCCCACAGTTCCCTGGACGGCTCGATCAAGGTGGATGTGCACTACTATGAGGATGGCAACGTGCGACTGGTCACCAACAAGGCCGTGACGGCAACTATTTCCTCAGGCACCGGCAGCGCCATCGCGAAGGAAGTCTCGAACGCAGAGAAGAAGTACCAGGAAGAGTTGAACAAGGGCTTCAACAGTCTCAGCGAGGGCGCGTTCAAAGGGTTGCGGAGGCAGCTGCCGGTAACGAGGCAGAAGATCGAGTGGGACAAAGTCGCGAGCTACCGGTTAGGCCAGGACATCGGCGGTGGCAGCTCGCGGAGGTGATTTGGAGTTCCGGAAACAAGAACTTTGCAGTACGGCCAGCGTTGTGTTTTGGTCTCGGATCTGACTCGCTGTGCCTGGGCGTCCGACGGACTCGCGGGGAGATGGCTCCGGCTTTGTCTATAAACCCGCGCCAGGGACAAGGAGACTCATGATCACGAAGATAAACGGGCTAGAAATTGCTGCAGGGAGAGACAAGAATTGAACTATACGGACTGCAATCCAGGGACGTACGTGGCCTGATGCCAGATATGGATACCAACAATGAACTGCTACATTTGCTCGATCGTGACCCTGGATTCACCAGTATTACACATAACTTCGCATATTAGCGTAATTTCCAAAAGCCAGCAGTCGAGCATAGCGCATGGTCTGACGGTATTTGATAATCTGAGGATGGCTTTATAGTGTGTGATTCCTGGAAACACTTATAATGTCAGCAGGACGTGGGGTTGAATTAAGTCCTTGCTCAACTCTAAAACGGTCGGATTATTCGGGGTTGGGCGTTGAGCCGGCAGCCCGTGCAATACAACCTTGGAACGAAAAATCTGGGCCTGGGCAGGGTGTGGAATACCTTACACTGATAACTTTATTCCGAATACAAAGGTATGCATATCTGGCAAAGCAACCTAGAACCTCTGGCGCACATTTGGTAAACGCGATCATTGACGGCGGTACGCTTTAGTTGGCACCGAGTGGGTGTGGAGAGACTGCTCAGTAGTTTGTCGCCGGCAAGCCTCCAATTTTGTAATTTGTCCGTATGCTGTTGGCATATCAAGCAGAGAGATAGGTGTTGAAAGCACTTCAGCTTCCCGCCTGACTCAATCATCCTGAGGGACTAGTTGGAGTTTTTAAAGCCAGCGCGAGTACAATCCTTGAAGGACCAGCACCTTCCCCAGCAAAGTACATGGGAGATCGCCAGGATACTCCGGAGGTCGGATGTAGGTACATTGGCTCTAGCACAATCACTTCTACAATGTTGCCCTGCAGGATGCTCCCCATTAGATATCGGCAATTTGAACAGTCATCGGCAGCCTAATCGCGACGAGTTGGCAGTAGTCTGCATCCACCCATGTGGGAAATAAGGCCCGGGACTTGGTCAACGGAAGAGGGACGGCAGCATTACATGAGAGGATCGTTTCGGCACGTATCTGCAGACTCTACGAAGTTCAGGGTTTGGGAAGAATGTACGGAGCAGATCGAAAGGTTTCTTAAGTATTGACTGGTTGCACGATTGTCCGAATCAGATGCTCACGACTTGTTGCGCTCATTCGGCGAGTCGGCGCTGACCGCTGGCATAACGGCGGGTCCACTTGCAGCCTGGAAAATACCAATTGCAAGGCGTTGATTTGCACTGTTCAGGGGGCCCCTGGCCTGGAGGACAGTTGTCGGACCCCGGCACCGTCTCGGAAACGGACAATTCCACCGGTTTCCCTCCGCAGCTCTCCGCAGTCGACTACTATGTATCTCACGGTTCTCCTCCTCGGCGCCTCGGGAATCTTTTCCGCCTTTGACTTTGTCTACCGCACTGCCTTTCAACGCCCTGACCGTCCTAGTCTCGAAGTCTCACGACAAACCCTCCTTCACAACGACGCCGCCAGCTACTCCTTTGCTGTCGAACACGCTGAGCCCAACGTCCACATCTTCCAATAACCTCTCTTGACACGCCATCCGATCGTCAAATCTCACCGGCTTCCCCACCCCCCAACAAGCCAAGATGACTGAGAAGGAGTACACGTATCAGGATGTTGCGGAGCACAACACCAAGAAGGATCTCTTCATGGTGATTCACGACAAGGTCTACGACTGCGCAAAGTTCGTGGACGAGCACCCGTAAGTCTTCCTTCTTCCGGGACCGCCCTCTGGTGCCTGTAACTACTGCACATCCGCACTCGCTCCCAAATGCCCCCAGCCTCGGCAAACAAATCACGAAGCCGTTGCTGACATGTGCGACATAGCGGTGGCGAGGAGGTCCTGTTGGATGTTGCCGGCCAGGACGCGACCGAGGCATTCGAGGATGTCGGCCACAGTGACGAGGCGCGCGAGACGCTTGACCAGCTTCTTGTTGGTCAATTGAAGAGACAGGTACGTTTTGGCGCGACCCGCAACGACCCGCGGCATCTTACTGTGCTTGCCATTGCAACCCTTAGCAGCCACGAACGGCTGTGCGACCCTACCAGGCCAATGCTGACAGGCTTGCTCACCAACAGGCCGGCGACCCGACCCCCAAGACACCCGCGCTCGGATCCGTCAACACCGCTGCATCGACCGGTGATGCTACTGGCCTGGGCATCGGTGTCTACGCTTTCGTGCTTGTTGGTGGTGCTGCGGCTTACTTCGCCTACAACTACCTCCAGGCTCAGCAGCAGGCTCAGCATGCATAAGTGGCCTTGGGTATCCGATTTAAGCTAGGGTTCTGCGCGGTGTTGGCCAGAATGGATATTTCTTCTCGGCCGCTGGTTTCCATACTGGATCTTCTTTGATGGTAGACAGGAATGGCAAACAACTCGCGGCCTCGCGTTGGTTTCAGAGACGGGATCGACAACGAGTATACTCTTGCGGATAAGCCTCGTGGCACGCGAGGTATGGCTTGATAAGAGGAGGCCTGCGTCATGCTCTTCCTTGCAGCATGCGTTCATTTACGGAGATTGGGAGTTTTGTAAACTATGTTCTTGTTTATACATGGCGAGTCAACTTCAGTAATAGATTGCGTGTTACTACAAGCCGCCGGGACTTGCTCAGTGATGCTGGCGTGTGGAGACATGACAATCACTTCGAGAGAATGGGTGTTGTGGAATATGTTGCAGTGAATATGTTCTCGCTAACTTACTCGTCGTTTACAGGCTCGAGAGACACAAGAGGATCGTGGCTTTAGCCTGCAATTGGCGCACTAATATCCCACCAGGTTGAGACTGTCGCTGATCGACGACCGAGCAACGCCCGACGTCCTGCATGCTCAGAGCTGCGGATCAGCGCGAACACTGCAGTAAAACAACGGAGCACTCTGTACGGCTTCAGACTAATCTTGATGCGATGCCGTGCATGAGATCGATCTTGCACGGCAGAGCAGTGTAACGCGAGGAGATGACGAAAAGCCCGGGACAAGAGACGTCACGGAGGGGAAGGCCGTGCAAATGTTCTTCACCAGCGTGTCTGAGATTCTGTCCTGGATCCTGTTATGAGACCTGTTCTACGTCTGCACAGTTCACGGTCGATGTTAGACGCTGCGTGTATACCTGCGGGCCCACGGGAGGCTGTCAAATACCACATACAGCCTGCGGCATTCGTTGCGTGGGGCTCCACTTCTGCGGAGGATAGTGCAAGAACGAGAAATTCACAAGAGCACAGTCGAAGTTATTGTTATCATGCCTAACTATACGCAAAATGCCCAAAGAGATCGCCCAATGGTGCGCGAGAAACACGAGCCACAGAGACAGCAAGATCGACGGGCTTCTGAATCGACGGCGAACACAATAGCCCCAGAACAGCTGCCTCCCCTACACACAAACATGATATTTGCCATCTTGGCAGTCTCGGGAATCTACTTTGCCCAGGTGTACTGTCTAGTCGGAGCCGGAGCGGTGAGTCTCATGATCCGCTTGCCATCAAGCAATCTCGCCACGTTCTCTCACTGACCTCCCCCCAGCAAGGCGCGAGCATCGCCGCCCAATTCAACGCCAAGTCCCAAACATCATGGCTCGTCGCTTCCATGGCCATCATGACCGTCGTCCTAGGCCCGATCGTCGCGCAGGCCGCCGACTACTGGGGCCGCAAATGGTTCCTCGTCGGCCTCAGCTTCTCGGGCGCCCTCGGCGGGCTCGTCACGGCGCGCGCGACAAGCATGGAAATGGCTGTCGCCGGATGCTGCCTAATCGGCACCGCGTTTGGCATGCAGTCGCTGCTACACGCCGTTGTCTCTGAGGTGCTGCCGCGGGCCTGGCGGGGGTGGGCGCAGTCCATCAATATGCTGTCGAACGCGCTGGGTCTGTTTGGTGGGCTTGTTGTTGGCGGTGCGCTGAATCGGCGTGGGGACCCGGATGGGTTTCGGTATTTCTTCTATATTGGCATGGCGTTTTTCCTTGCAACGGGGCTCATCTGTGTGTTTGCGTATAGGCCGCCGCGGAGGCAGCTGCAGCGGCTGTCGCTGACGGACAAGTTGACCAGACTGGACTGGATTGGGTACGGGCTCCTCGCATCTGGCCTCGTTCTTTTCTGTCTGGGCTTATCGTTTTTGAATCCGTACACGTGGTCGGACCCTCAGGTGTCAGCGCCCTTCGCCATTGGGGTGGTTCTTGCGATGGCCTTGGTGGTGTACGAGTGGAGGTTCAAGATAGATGGCATGTTCCACCATGGTCTGTTTGAAGGAGACCGGAACTTCGCCATCTCGTTGATATGCATCTTCTCGGAGGGCATTGGCTTCTTCGCGGCGAATCAGTATTTCGCATACCAGGTATGTGACGCACTCGCTCCCATATTTTTGAAATCTACCCACCAGTGTTGTTTCACTAACAGCACTCGCAGCTCGATGTCCTCTACACCTCCGATGCCCTCATCGTTGGGCTGAACTACGGCATCGTGTATCTCGTCATGATCCCCGCCAGCATGATCGTGGGGCTCTACTGTACCAAGACCAAGCGCGTTCGTTGGATCACTGTGCTCGCCTTCCTAGTCTTCATTGCCTTCTTTGCCTGCATGTCGACCACCAGCGCCGGCACCCGCAACGCGGTCTGGGGCTATCCAGTCCTCATGGGCACGGGCCTGAGCATCACGCTCGTCGCGCTGCTGGCGGCCGGGCAGCTATCGGTCCCACCCGAGCTCATTGCCGTGGCGTCGGGAATTCTGATATCGGTGCGCTCTCTGGGCGGGACGATTGGCATTGCGATTTGTTGGTGTCCTTGCCCCACACTCACGTACAATATATTCGACAGAGATTTGTGCTAATGCAGAGGGAATGGAACAGATGATGCGATATTCAACTCGACGACAAATCGCATTCCTAGCAACGTCGTGGCTGCTGCTCTGGCTGCTGGACTTCCCTCAGCTTCAGTCGAGCAGTTCGTGGGGCTCATCTTGTCGCAGGACCAGACTGGCGCTGCTGCTGTTGCGGGCGCCACTGACAAGATTATTGCCGATGCGACGAAGGCCGTGTTGGACACGTACGTGCATGCATTCCGCTACGTGTGGCTTTCTGCCATCCCGTTCTTAGCCATTGCGGCTATTGGTAGGTCTCTCCATTCGACGGCGAGTATCCCGTCGAAAGACAATTGCTGACGTCTTGACGCAGCTGCCATGTTTCTCATCGACCCCAGCCACGAGTTCAACCATCTTGTTGATGCTCCGTTGGAGGAGTATGATCGTGGTGGAGAAGAAGCGTATTGACAGAGCCAAGCTCGAAGTTCGCACACAACATGGGAGACACTTGACTGGCAGCATATCAAGAGCCATGGTGAGCAAATGGCGACTATAGAATTCTTTCCTTCTCGTACAAGATTTCAGAGAATACGACGCAAGTGTGGTTGAGCTTGGCCCGTCAAAAGTTGGGTAAGGAGGGATATCGGCCGACCCCTAACAATTCTTCGCCAGGCTTAGCCTACGAAGTGTTAGAATAACGCATCGGTACTTCGTATATGCTCCAGGAACTTCGATATGCTCTGGGGCTTCAAAAATCGAGCACCACAATGAATGAACAGATGGCGCAAGTTTTGCTATGCCAGGATTTGGTTCGCATGACATTGCCCAGCACGAAACAAAACGTTTGTCCCTCTGGCGATTATGATTGGGTGACCCAAGCGCTGGCGCGAACTGTTCAATGAAGTTGAGACACAGGCTCGAAATACCCCTGAATCCAAGCCTTGCTGGCGGCAAACCAAACAATGACGGGACTTGCATTGATCGGCCAGGGAATATCTATTGTGGGCGGATTGGTTGCATTTTTGGGGAAAGGGCCAACCATGTGGCAACAACGCGACCTCTCTTAGGACTCGATCTCCTGGGGCCAGGAATCGCGGCCTCCTTCCTGCCTACATCATTGCTGACCTCTGCAACCCTCCACCACCGATTTCCTAGTATCCTTTTGGCTCTCTCCTAGGCTCTGCCAACGCCCAAGACTCTCGCGGCTCTATACTCGCTTTCCCCGAGGCATCTGATTCCACGCCGAAGCAACGACACGACACGTCCACCATCATACGCCGCATCTACACACTTTCTGCGTCGGGTCTGGAGACATGGCAAACTGCACACTCCCCGGGCCGGCGACTACACCGTCCAACGCGGGCGTCGCCGGCATTGGCGTCATTCTTGGTTTCATTGTACCTGCGGTTGTGTCTATTGTGCTCTCTTTCTCGTTGATTATCCAGGAATCTTTCATTCACACTGATCGGCCTGCGCTGGGTCTGATTCGGCGGAAGCTGCTCTTTAGCATCTCCGACCAGCAAATACTTTACGGCACGGGCATTCAGATTGTTGGTCTTACGCAGATCAGTCAACTTGTCCCGTACCACTTCTTCATAATATGTGAGTAGCTTCTGGACTCGTATCCGAGTAGCCGTCTGGCGGTGGATAGGGTGTGAGGCTGAGCCCATGCACCAAGGCAATATATGAGCATCTACCAATGAAACATGCTGACATTGTTTGGCACTAGGGATGGTTTCGCTGCTCTCCACTGCTATCCATAACAGCACTCTTCTCGTTCTCATCAACAGCTTCCACTCAGATCGGGTACTACGGTGGCTACGCCAAGTTCTGATGTTCGTCAACCTCGCACTTGGCTGCGTCTTCGGCGTATGCATGCTGCAAGTCGTACAAAAAGGCCTCGAGCACTCTACCCTCCCAACTTCATGCGCGTGGAAAATCGACGCCCCATCCAGCAGCAACAACAGCGCGCTCTCATTCATCGGCACCATTCTCGCCATTGCAGGCAACTGTATTGTCTTCGGTGCCGCCACCTGGCTGCTCCATGACCGCCGTCAGTTCTGCTTCAAATGGATTCAGTTGGCTGGTATCGTCACCATGACCGCCGTCGCGGTAGCTGCATCGGTGAGAGTCATTCAGGAGTCGCAGGCCTTCGGCATCACCAATACGCCGCTTGGGGACCAGGGCGAGAAGCAGTGGTCGTTTGCCACACTAGTCACGCTGCTCATGCTGGCGCTGCCGCTGATGACGGTGCTGGAGATCTATCGGGGAGAGATGCATGTGAGTCGGGATTTCGAGAAGCAAGGCTAGACCCACTGCATGCGAAATTCAGACGAGACTTTGTGCGACAATGAGCCACCATCGGATATCAAACTCTCTAGAAGACTGGTCGAGCACAGTGACTGCCCAGGTGGACAATCAACATGGGCTGGAGTGATGAGACAGATACAGACGAGTGAGAAGGTGGTGTTCCCTGGGCCCCCGGTGTGAACCCAGTCGAGGCCAGCCGCATTGCAGCCCTTCACTATTCGCAACAGGGACTCTGGTTTCTTTCGGTGACCTGACGGCTTTCGACGGTCAATGCATCGCTCTGGCGGCAAGAGCCGCTCATTGCTGCTGCTCCATCGCTGAGATATGGAAGCATATTTGCTGTTCGTCACCGCGGTGTGATCTTGAGCATCTCAACCTTTCGATTCCGTGGTCGTTTTCTTCTACTTCTCCGAGATTGAGCTAGGACGCGTTGACTGCGAGGGTCGAGACCTATCTTTGAGGACCAGTCATCATGCCAATCTTGGGCCTAACGCCGATTCAAAAAGAAGACTATGGCAGTTTTGCTCGACGACATCCTCAACGAGCTCAAACAAAGCAATGTTGAGCACCAACGGGCTGGCCCTTGGAACGGAATATTCCTCTTCATGGACGACGGATCATGTGTTAGAGAGTGTTTGCCCTATGTATTGGAGTTGAACTCTATGGCGTTTTGCTGCGTCCATACGTTGGCGGACAAGAAGAAAGTGGTGGAAATCTGAAACGTGAGGGACACTCCTCGTGCCCCTTCTCCAGCGCATATGGTTTGGTTCATATTCGGCGCGCCCGTCAAAACAGACGCAAATATGCGACGCGATGAAAGTATAATCGTCGACATGAATCGAAGTGCCTATTAAACCTTGTGTGAAGTTTAGCATATTCCCAAATGAACACTCGCGATACTCGGTTGGGAGATCTGAGACACGAATACTTGCTCTGGCATAATGACACTTCGCTCCGGGTCTTGGCTGTTGATCTGGAACCATTAATGTAGCGTCATGATTTGCCGACCACGAAAGCCCTGAAAACCCGTACTGAAGAACGCCCTCAGAATTCCCTTTTGATCGAATATGGACATTTCTTGCTCAACCGCGAAGCGGTCTTATAAGCACATGAGACTAACGTTGCCATCGTCCACAGCTTCTTTCCGACGATAGCTTCATTCATTTTCTCCCAAGAATCTGCTGTTCACGTACCTCGTTATTCTTATTCTTGTCATTCATTTCCCAGCTGGCTACCTAGTCCACGATGCTTTCTCAGACTTTCACTTTCGTTACCCTTGCGTCGCTGGCCGCTGCCCAAAAGATACAGTTCGAGGGGCGTGTACCTGCGAACACAACACTTGCCGATTTCGACAAGACCAATAAACTTTTCGGCAACGCCAACGTCCTCGGCGAGGGCTTAAAGTTCTCCGAACTGTTGCTTTTGCCTGACGTCGGCCCATCTCTTTTGGATGTGGACAACACTGTCCCACTCGAGGTTACCATCAGGTAAGGCCAAGCTGGAGCAGGCAAAGGTTCCGGCTCTCAAGATGCTAACGAAATTGTTAGCGACGCCTCAATTTTCAACAACCAGACCGGCTTCCGGCGTGCTGAGCTCAACCCGGCCAGCAACGATGGAACTGATCCGTCCACGCAGGGAGTCAAGACTGTTCACTTCAGCATAATGAAGGACACCCAGCGGCCGCTCAACCTCTCGCATGAATACCAGCTATTCTTCCTGGAATCTGCGTTCGTCTTCCTTGGCTTGTGGCTGCATCTAACCCCAAAGGTTTCAAAGTTACTAACATCAGTGTAATGTACAGCGACTTCAGTACCAATCAGATCGTCCTTAAGACAGGAACACTCCTCGACGGAGGGTCCGCGGACCCGGATACCTTGATGATGTTTGGAAATGTCAACGACGGAAAGCTGCTGTTCAGCACTCCATTCACGGAAGCCGTTTTCCAGAACTTCGCAGTTACTCTCGACTTTGACAAGAAGTAAGCCGCTTCACCCGGTCCTGCAGTTTGTTGGGCATTGTCAGTACCAACGACTTCATTGCTAACAATTAGTGCAGCACGACCGAGGTATTCCACTCCACTGGCACCGATGCCCTCGTATCAGTCACCGATGTGTTGGCCAACGACGTGAGCGGCCAAGGCCAGTTCCACTTTGGTCTGCTCAAGAAGGGTGTGAACGGTGGGGCTGATATCACCAAAGATGCCCAGCAGCCCGCGGGCATTGACGAGGGAGTTATTTACGCTGGTATTTTCGAGGAGGACACATCCGCAGGCGCCGTGACCCTGGGTGCGTGATTGACATATATGTCTTTCACGGACAGTGCCCAGGTGATGAGTAGGCACCGCTCAAAGTTGTCTCTGGCGGTTGATGCTGTGGGTCTGAGGTCTAGCAAGCGCTCGTAATTAAAAAAAACAGCCACAGCGAATTCGGTTCAAAGTCCACGCCGAAACACCTCTACTTCAACATTCGTTTTCTACACAACCACATAAAGTGTGCTATCATTTCTTTCGGCCAACTAATTCATTGCCGAATGGAGTTGACATCAATATCAAAAACCATATAACATTAATATGGTGTGGTAACTTATCGTAAGTATAATACACATATCCATTTCGACATACATTGCTGTAACCGGCTTTTTGTTACCAGCGCCTGTCTACTTGACCTGTCAATCTAATCGAGAGCCTCGCATACTCATTATTAATTTTCGCCCCCAATTTTGGACTTCGTGTTGCGCGGAGTTTCCGAGGAATGCACCTTCGTAATACTCATGAGTGATGATTGCAGCCTCCCACGCATGCTCCTCCTGCTGAGTTGTGCTTCAGGAGGTGCCCACTTCTGGTTCTACTGACCGACAAACTAAAGAGTTATTCAGTAGCGAGCGTGGCTCACCTGCACAAAAGAGGGATATCCCGCGGACTGGCACATGCAAGACCAGAGTAGGTGACCGGATCAGTGACACCAGGACCCGCCCACGTGCTGGTCTAGCTCTCCGACTCGACTTTTGTGGACCTGACAGACAGGAGTTCAGGCAATTGCAGTGCTTCAGTGATTGCCCCAATGGAATCATACCTCACCTTGAGTGCAACAGGACTATCGGCAGGCATTGTATCGTGGAAAAGGTCGCCTAGGAACGTGAACAAGACGCAACAGTTGCGAAGACGAAGAGGCCGAGGTTGGAATTAACATCCAAGCAAGATTCATTGCTGACCATAGGCGAGAGAGAAAACCGTCCGAAAAAGTGCCAGCGGTTGGCATTGGGATCTTCCAAGCCCTCCATCTTCCTCGCGACGGATGCGCAACTGAGCTGTTGCATCAGGCTCCTCTCGCAGGAAATTTGCCAGCTGCACGAAGAACTGTTGAGAGGAACCCCCCTGCCTCTGGGCTCCCCTGCACACCAGTATCGTCAAAACTATCGCCTGAGCCGGTCAAGCTTTCTGGATCTGCGCTAGGCGCTCTACCGAGCGGTCCACCATGTCTAGCCACGCCAAGTAATGAGGCTCCCCGCAGCGCTGCGCTACGTCTTGAGAAGGGCAACGTCAGCTCTTGCGAGGTGCTAACTTTTCTAAGTTTTGACGTAACATGTAAGGACGTCCGCTAGGCGAACGAGCTAGCGAGTAGCTCTCGAGCCTACGAGATTGTTGAGCTGCACAACATCGTACGAAACATAGAATGTAGCGGGAAAGATAGCTGCGAGGTATCAAAAATGGAGTCGCATCGGGTCTAGAGATGTCCTTTCTAATAGTGCAGATACCCGCTGCGGTCCTCCTTTCTTTTCAAGGCTACTCGTCCCCTGGCTTGCCAATCTGCTATTCCATACGGGCAGCGAGATGAAGATCCCCTCTCCACAACAATGTGACCCACCGCCCCCAGGTCCATCCACAAGGCCCACTTCCCCAGAAACAGCGCTCGGGAGTGGCCCGATTATTGTTAAACTGTCTCTTATCCCGGATACGGCTGCATCTTGGTGGGCTCGGAGGAATAACAGCGTTGGTGGACGTTGCCTTCTTGGGCTAGGTTGGCCGAGCATCGGTCTGAGGGGCGTACTGGTGCACGGAAAGCTCTTTCGAAAGTTGCCGTTTGCCGAGTTCTTCTTGGTGCTTGGATGCACGCAATGAGCGGGCAGGCGAAGTGTGCCAGCCTTGAGGGGTGTTGCCAGTGTATAGGAAGGACTTAAGGCCCGCAGCTCGGTCTATCCTCGGCGGGCTTGAGATATGTCACCGATGGCACGCATTTCTTCAAGAGCAAACATATACATCGTAACCTTTTGTTCCAAATGTTGACTTGTGACCTCGCTTGTCTTCCATCGTTAGCTCCCTAGACGTCGCTCTAATTTCCAGTGAAACCGTCAGAATGAGCCACAACGTCGACGAAAAGATGACCGAGAATCGATCCCCTTCGGCATCCAAATTAGAGGAGGCACAGGAGTCGCATTTTGTTGAAAATGAGTACTCCGTAAGTAATCATAAACGACAACGGTTTTGCGGATGGGAGCCTAAGGTTTGAACAGCGCGAGATCAATGCTCTCTCTGAAGAGCATCGCCAATATCTTCTGAGGGTACATGGCACACTCGACTTGAACCCCGTTCCCGACATGACCGATGCCGATCCATACAATTGGTCACAAAGTAAGGTAAGACATTTCATGTTCACCACGACCATCTAAATTGTGTGCTCACATCGAAACTCACAGAAAGTCACGAATCTGGTCCTAGTGGCGTTCCATGCCATGATGGGAACGTTCACAGCAGCTGCCATCATGGCAGCCTTTGTGAACATTGCCGAGGATCTCAACGTTGCTGTACAAAGTGCCAGTTACCTTACCTCTCTGGTCATCGCAATTCTCGGCGGCGCACCATTGTTCTGGAGGCCACTCTCGCAGCGCTTCGGTCGGCGACCCATCTTCATGATCTCCCTGATCTGCAGTCTGATTGGCAACATTGGCTGTGCGAACAGCCACTCGTATGAGACTATGGCTTTGTGCAGAGCCATCACGGCTTTTTTCATCTGCCCAGCCGCTGCGATCGGCTCCGGTGTTGTCGCCGAGACGTTCTTCCAGCATGAGCGGGCCAAGTTCATGGGTGTCTGGACAATCATGGTGACCCTCGGCGTTCCAGTTGCGCCCTTCATTTTCGGGTTCGTTGCCCTGCGTGTCGGATACCGATGGATCAACTATGTCCTCGCCATCGTAAGTCTCTAGCCACAATCCTGACGTTCTCATTCACGTATCAAATCTGACGACACTGCTTGCAACCAGACCAACGCCGTGCAACTCATCCTCTACTTCTTCCTTGGCCCAGAATCTCGCTACATCCGCGGCAGCGTCCAGCCCGAGAGCGAGAAGAATAAGTCTGACTTCAAGAAGATGTATACCAGCTTCCGACGCATCGACCCGACACCCATCACCTTCTACGACTTTGTCGAGCCCTTCTATCATGCTGCGCATCCGTGCGTACTCCTGCCGGCTGTTTCCTACGCCATGGAGTTCCTGTGGACAAGCATCATGGTCACCGTCGAGATCCCGCAGCTGTTTCCCGAGCTCTTCGGATTCAACACCCAGCAGAATGGCCTGCAGATGATCGCCGTCATATTGGGAACTATCATTGGAGAGCAGGTGGGCGGCCGCATGTCCGATCTCTGGATGTCCATGCGTCGTCGCAAGCTGGGCCGGAACCCTCAGCCGGAAACTAGGCTATGGCTGAGCCACTTCGGCTTTGCTCTGTGTATCATTGGCCTAGTGGTATTCCTCGTTCAGCTATATTATGCGGGCAACACCTGGAACGTGACGCCGCTCATCGGGGTGGGCATTTGCTCCGCTGGTAACCAGATTGTAACCACCGTGCTTGTCACGTACGCCGTCGACTGCTATCGCTCTGATGCTGCGAGTGTCGGCGTCTTCATAACGTTTATTCGTCAGATTTGGGGGTTCATTGGGCCTTTCTGGTATGTTGCTCTCGTGTGTCACTTTGAATGTGTGAACATGCTTAGTGCTAACCTGATTGCTAGGTTCCCCGAATTACTTGAGATCATTGGATATCCTGCGTCCGCAGGTGTTGGTGTCGGCATGATGGTTTCTGTGTCTATTATTCCCATCTTGCTGATTCAGTGGAAGGGCAAGTCGTGGAGGCGAGTTGAGGAGGAGCTCTAAAATATCGCATATGGCTCTGTACTAAGTAGCTGGAGGGTCAGGGCACTCTCGAATGTGAAGCATGGATCGATAATGGAAATAGTTGCGAATATTGTATCAGATGCTATTACGTCCAAATTCTGCCACTCTTTGCAGTTCATACTTTCCCCTCCATTTTCTCCTCATTGACGATGGGTTGTGCTTGCCGTTCAAGGCCAGCATTGATCTTTGCCTCGATGTCGTCTTTTCGGATACGTTCATCGACAACACCAAATAGAACATCCATCTGTTCCAAAGACAAGTCTTTGGTCTCAGGGAGAAACAGCATAAGCAGGGTGGCTACTGTGTTGACAGCTCCAAAGACCTATAACTCTGGAACATCAGCTGTTGTCCAACTCACGGATTGTACCTGAGGCTTAACGTACCATCCACAATTTCCACCCGATGTTCACGATGGCAATAGGTGTGATCTTGGAGACCGCAAAATTCCAGAGCCAGATATTTGCTGTAGCGATCGCCATGCCATGGTCTCTGATCCGGGTTGGGAAAATCTCTCCAATGTATATCCACGACGTGGAGCCCCAAGTCAGTGAGTATGCGGCGACGAAGAGATAAATGATTGCCATCATGCCCTTCGCCGATGTTGAGCCTGCACCATTTTCTGCCATCGTGGACGGATGAGTGGCGAGAACACCACCGAGACTAAACATGAAGACGGCCATGAAAAAAGCACCGCCTGCCATGAGTGTCTTGCGGTCGAAGAATTGGACGCCTCCAGCGATGAAGATCATTGTCGAGGCAAATTTGATGCACGTGAAGACTCCTGAGGCTAACAGTGCTGAATTCTGAGTGCTGAGCCACACAAAGGGTCAACCAGTGTCCTTCTCGCAACCTTGGTGTCACGGATAGCCAACAACTCACGTATATCCCACTTGAGCAAAAACAGCTGGCCCATAGTACAGTATCGAGATGTGTCCACACCACATTGTGATCAGAGTTATGCTGAGAGCCCACGACAGCCGGACGAGATTGTGTCGATCAAGGAGCTCCCTGAGCGTCCTCCCTTCGGTGAGAGCCAGCTCTTGCTCGATTTGCGCACTTACTTCCGCCACTATTCCGCGAGTGTCAGTTGATTTACTTCTGCAGGACAAAGAAATCACCGGATTTCAGGATCATCTAGCCTCTGTTGAATCTGTCAAGCGAAGCGCTCGCTGGAAATCCCTCATTTTCTTCGATTCGGACGAAGAAAGAACTTTTGGTGATTTTGGCAGATCGGTTTGTTGGCACAGAATTACTTACTTTCCCCAATGATTTCCTGTGAGTCGCTTTCAGCAGCTCGAAGATAAGAAAACGTGTTCCTGGCTTCCTCGTTCCGGCCTTGCTTTGCAAGCCATCGAGGGGATTCAGGAACCACGATGGCAGACGCAAAGACGAATACTGCTAGCACAATCTGAAGTGAGAGTGGAGTCCGCCACTGAGCCTTCGAGGCGGGAAGGTGCAGAGAACAGCCATACGTCGTCCAGTACGCCAGCATACCCCCACTGACGAGGAACATCTCGAACAGAGACATCTGACGGACTTAGCTACCGTTGTCACTGAGGAACCAGGCATAGACAAATGGCAGATTTGAGCTCACCATAATTCCACGCAAGTGTTTAGGCGAGCACTCAGCAACAAACACTGGTGCAACGTTCGAAATCAAGCCCACGCCAAGGCCAGCAATGACTCTCCCGCCGTAGATCAACCCTAGACTTGGACCTGACGCTGCCACCTGAAGTATTCCTCCGAGTAAGAAGAGCAACGCAGCACTAGCAAGCAGGACTCTTCGGCCCACGTATCTGCCCACAAATGGCGGAGCTGAAGCCCCGACGAACGCTCCAAGGTGCAGCAGCGCAACGACATTCGACGAGGCGTTGGCCGCGTCCGACTTGGAGGAGGTCAGCCCGAACTCGGCCTTGAAACTCCCCAGCGCGACTACTCCGCCGGAAACGCCAGTGTCAAATCCGAAGAGTATGGCGCCGATGTTGACGGCTGCGGCTACGAGGAAAGAGCGGCGGTGTTTCTTTAGAGCATCCATTGGAGTGATGGGGTTTCTGAGTACAAAGGGGTGCTGATGTATCTAGTAGGATCAGGCCTCCCCGTGATGAAGTGAGCGGGTAAATTTGTTTCAGTGATCTCGTCTTGTGGACGATTTGGCCTCTGTATGCTGGCACTGGAGGGAGGACGTGTTCAAATCACATCCATGGCGTCGTCCGACCATGTTGCATACCTGATAAGCCCAATGTATGACCGCATGCCAGTGTTACATTCAGCATGCATGCGAGCACTCCAATTACACTCGCAAATTCTTTGATCTTGCTCGCGGATCAGATGGACACTGCAGTGCAATATGCTGCAGGTGTCCGAGAATGGCCTGGTCCGAACGCATGTCAGCCATGCTGATTAGGCTGCAGCTAAGATACTCGAAGAGGCGAGGGTTATACACGCGCTTGCCATTTATGTTTGTTTTGACTAAGTATGTACAGTGCAAATGTGAACTAGTGGATGTACTGCACGCCTCCTTCCCACTTGCTTCCTGGCTCAAGAGCCGTCCAACTAACGACAGAGCCAGGCTCGATGGCCAGATAGTGCTGCCACGCGTCCTTCGGCGCAAAGTCCTTGGTCTTAATGATTTTGGTAGCCCAGGTGTTCCAGACTGTCACGTCCGGGAGACTCGACTCGCGCTGAATGGTCACCCGTGCTTTGCCATTGTCGTTCAGCACGATCGGGGTGTCGACTGAGACTGGCGTGTAAATGCGATCGGTCTCGTTCACAATACTCAGCTGCTCAGCAGTCTCGGTGAAGACCGTGTAGTTGAGTGTCTTGTCCTGGTAGATACCATCCTTCAGGCCTGATACTGTTGTGGTGTTGATGTTCTGTGGACAAAGTCAGCCAGGAGGTCTGTTATGCGATATAATGGTCTGGCTTACAGGGACAGTGAGGTATGTGTGCAGCAAAAACTGAAAGTCGATGGCAATTGTGTCCGTGTTCTCCACACTGAAGTGGACAGCCAGGTTGTTCGGCGTGAGGTCGACAGTGTACACCAACTCAGCAGAGTAAGGCCAGGCTGTCTGATATTCGGCCGACAACGACGAGGAGTTCAGAGTGAATGTAAGCACGACCCCATTGCCGTCCGCTTGCTGCTCTGAGCCAGCGAAAGTCCACGTGCTGTTTCTGGCAAATCCATGAGAAGGAAGCTCAGAAGTCTGATGGTTATCAGGTGGCGAGCCGAAGTTGGGAAACACAACGGGGATGCCGCCACGAATCGCGGCACTACCGTCAAGGGCCGAAGCTGTTGACAAGAGAATTTTGTCGTCACCGTCGCTTGTCTTCCAAGAAGTCACCGTCGCTCCGTGAAGGTACACGTTGACAAAGTCCCCGCTAGGCAAAGAGGCTTGAATTGTTCCGTTTCCTTCGACGATCGTCGCGGCGGAAGTCTGTCGTAGAGCTTTTCCAATGGTATGTGCCGTTGAAACCGGCGCCGTCGCCAGCACCGCTACCAGAGCAGATGGAAGTAGGGAGAAGGTTCTCATGGTGACTTAGTCTGGAGCGTCGCAATCGCTCACAATTAAGGAATTCTGCTAGAAATGGAAGCTATAAAGACTGGGTTGCCAAATAAATTCTGCATAGGAGAAGACTTGTTTCGACTTTATAAACATCGTGACAGTCCGCCAAGGAACTATGTCGGTAGTCACATTTGTTCTTAGCCCAGCGCCCTGTTCTTCTTGGCACCCCTGAGTACAATTTAATTCTTTTGTAGGGCTGTCCTAATACAGTGCACAGTATTCATACTGAAACTATGCATGAATCTTGCCCGAAGAACGAATATCCGACTATCCACACTAGAAACTATAATTCCCAGATCACCATCGTAAATTGTGAATTGCAAGAAAGCCCGCAACACAAGCTTCATGAATTCGTACCTGGGTCTAATAACCTCGAAACAGAACACCAAAGTCTGACATGCCCGAGGTGCATGATGCCGCGAATTAGTACACCACATCGCGATAGCGACCGAAACAGATCGACAGCCTCCTCCGGCAGGTCTAGCTATTGTACAAATTGGAGTGCCGACGCTCACAAGGGGACAATCCGTGAAGTTGTGGACTTGAGTCACCTGATTCTCATCAGTGATCTTCTGACTCGAATCTAAATGTTTTAGAGTCTTGTCTAGGCTCTTACATTACATTGATTTGATTGAATTGCTCATTCAATCTCGGCTGGAGACAAAGGAGAAGAACTTTTGAACTGCTACAGTACATACAGTGATTCCCCCAGAAATAGAATGTCTGGGAATAGGATATTTCCCTAAAATAAAATATATTCTCAAGGATGGACACTTTTTTTGGCGAGGAATAGCATAAACCGGAATATTCTATTTCTTTTGGGGATATGTTATTCCTTGGGGGGGGGGGGGTACCGTTGCTTTTTGAGTGATGTTTTGCTTATTTGGGGATTAATTTTAAATGCTAAGCCGGCTACTTTTGACGGTGCGTATTATTTCCGTCCGGATATCTCTATAGAACATTTCTACTAAACCTTAGTTCTATTATGTTTAATGTTTATTAAAGAGTAAAGGTGTGGCTGTGTATATAGAGGTGTGGCTATGCATGTGTGCTGGATGTAGCTGTGTTGAATCGCTGTTTTTGGTGAATGTGGCCCGTGTATATGGGGGGGGGAGGCCCTGGTCGTCACCACGAATAGCATGTTCCCCTGAAATAGAATATATTTTCCGGGATAAGTCTCATTCTCTTCCTGGGGAAGCCACTGTACTACAGCACCTGCGACTTCCATCGCCTCCAAGGATAATCTCAAGTCCTATTGGGGGCACTTTTACTACAAATGCTATCGAAAGGCTATCTAATATCAGGATTCTGCTGCACATCTACCGGGGGGCCAATGAACTGATACCGCTCATTAAGATACTAGTTATGAGTGCTTCAGTAAGTTACTATATGAAGAATAGCACCAGATTCTTCATAATGTCAATCTGGAAGTTGGAATAAGAAACGAGATTACTCCTGGTTAGCTCTGTCTCTCAACCTTGGAAGATAAGCCGGAAAGGCTAGTGAGGAATGTCGCGGGAGCAGCTGGAATGAATAACAACACAACACAATCGCCATATAACAGTTATCCTATCGTCAGCTCAAAGAGTAATCAGCTGAAAATCTTTCTTCCTCCGGAAACCTCGCGGCCAAATTCACGCCACCGAAATGCCGTTCCTCTCGCCTTCAGGTTCGCCAAGGGCCTCTCCTCGCAGCAAAGCTGTTTCTCAATTTAACAATTTCAATACGCCTGTCGTGGAGCAGCCGAAGGAGCCGCTTTCTATCATCTACATCCCAGCATTGATTGATGGTGCATGCGGGACAGCGCCAAACTCGCGCTTTTCTGTCATTGAGCAGCTACGCAACGATGTCAGCCAATCGCTGAGTCTCCTTCCATCGCTACTGCTTGGTGCTGTGACAGCTCAAGTAAATATTGCGGAGAGGGTGCAGCACGTTGCACTGGCTTTGCTGGAGGTCCAAATACTCGTCTCGGCCGTGCCGCTTTGGCTGGTCTTGTCCGGTGCACTTTTCGCAGCTTGGCTCGCATGCTGCGTGGCGTTAGTGATTGGCATGAGCTGGTCTCTCAATGGGTGTGGCCAAAGAGGCCAGATCGTTCGAGCCTCGTCTCCGACGGCAGATGGGTGGACGATCGGCCAAGAAGTCGACGACGAAAATTGGTTCTACATTGGAGGCATGGGAACAAGGTGACTACGCCAAGATTTATCGTGGCAAGAACTACCCCGGCTGATCTGGATTTTTTACAGCTCGACGTCTTTGACCAAGAAAACCCTTCCAGCGCTGGCAAGGCTTTTCAGCAGAACGATCATGAGCATTCATGAGCCGACATGTGGTCTCCTCTTTGATTTCTTGCTTCTGCTTCTACAGCGGACGCTCTATACCCAGTTTTCGTCGTCTGCCTCCCGCGCTCTGTATGCCCAGATCCGCACAGCACTGCTGGACAGCAGAACCAATCGTACCGTCGTCCTCGCGCATAACGTCGGCGCCGTTACCATGTCCCATATTCTGCGGCAACTGTACGCTGATATTCCCACGAAGAGTATGGACAAATTGGAGGTATACACCTTCGGAGCTGCGGCTGCTGAATTTGTCACTCCTCTGGGCGGCCCTCTCGTGGAGCCCAAGAACTTTGGCAAGCAACAGATCCACGCTCCAGAGTTTGGCGCCGAGCGTCGAGGCCCCCACATTGAACACTTCGCGTTCTCCGACGATCCTTTTGGCCGCATGGGGGTCCTGCGGAGCGTTCACGAGAATCTAGCAGGGCGCTTCTGTGGAGGCGTTTTCATGCTGCATTGCCCTGGTGCACCACATCACTCTCCAGCTAAGACTAGAGACCAGAACGCCTCTGAAGAACTGGGGAAATACCGGGGAAAGTTTGCCAAGTTTAAGCTCACCTCGCGTCCGTGCATGTCTCTTCACGACTACATGTCCTGCTTGTTTCCTGACCACTCACTCACAAGCCACCCACATGCATCTGGATCATCCATCCCGAGTTCTCTGAGCATATTGGACGACATGATGGCGATCGACCGGAATCTGGCCGAAAAACGTGAGTTCGCCGCCCTGGCCAAGTATCCTGCCTCGTATCACACCAAGCCTGGGGGCACAGAACGAAGGTCGAGCTGGACGGGTCTCGGAGCCATCGCAAGTCTGAAAAATGGCAATATGGATGGTGTGATGGGTCTTGAGATCGCCAGGAAAGGGTGCAAGGATTGCAGCGGCCACCGAGGCCGAGAGGTCAGCAGATTGGTGAATTATGTTTGCATTCCCAGCCGCTTCAATGATACCATGGAAAGTATGACTTCCTGAGGGGGCCCGGGTGGGGCCTGAATCGTGTATTACCATCATCCCATTATTTGGACTGCTCAGCGCCCGCGGCTGTCGAGTTCTTTTTCGGTTTCTCTCTGAGGGGACTATCTTGGTGGGGCGTGACGAAACCCGAGGTCTTGTTCATACTGAAACGTCGTTGCCGCGTGGAAATAGAACTTTCGTTTGCGATAATTGTTTAATTACTATCCAATATGGATCAAGTTCTCACTCTCTGGCTTTTAATGGACTTATCACACATCCCTTTACGAGCGTAACTCCAACCTTGTAGGATGATGGTCGCATACCTGCGTAGGGATAGTCGGCTATGAGATAGTCGCTTGTCTGTATAGGTACGTGCCAATAGAATCCCCTATCAGAGGCTCAAGAAAGGGGACATACAAGCAAATATATTTCATTCTGTTCGTCCCTATTCTTCTCAACCTTTCTGTTCCAGGGGATAGGACAGTGGGGCAGGAGAATACGGCGGCAAATTAAGATATCTCGTGATATACAACATCAACGCAGGTATCTCGCCGAATTGATTTGGTAAGGAAGAATGCAAACACATAATTAATACAAGGAAACATCCTTATGTCACGAGGTTTGAATCTAGTTTCGAGATTGAAACAGTAGAGGAAGACTATGTACAAGAAAGTAACTACCGTGGCAGAATTCAATACCTAGGTATTATGCGCTTCTGAAACCATTTGGTGATTTTGAAAAGTCGACCGAAATTCAAATGCAGCTGATCAGATGAGGGATGTCACCTGGGGCAAGACGCCGCCAAGAATGCTGAGCACAGAGTTCAGGATGCCCTCGACCTCCGCCAGCAGTCCGCTCACAATCGTGTCCAGAGACGACACAAGACCACCGAGGACGACGAAGAGCGGCTTGAGCACAACAAGGAGACCGTCCACTATGCGACCGCGAGCTGGTCAGTCATGTGATGCCATTGTTTTTGATTGGGTGTGACTTACCAAGGCCAATCTTCACTACAACGGCATGGACAGTGTATACAATCTCGTGGACAAGCTCCTTGACAGCTCCAATGAGGTCGTCTCCATCGACATCCAGGAAGTCAGTCGTGGCAGCAGCTTTGGTGGCGGTGTGCAAAGTGTCCGTGATTCCCTCCAGCTGAGGCGCGAGGGCTTTGATCGCGGTCGTCTTTTCAGCGACGGTGGGGTTCACAGGGAGAGCCTCAATGGTGGTGTCTGTCGAGTTGTTAAATATTGAAACCGAAAGAGGTTCGGATTCTTGGACTTACTGATCGAAGAGGTGTAAGTTTTGATGGTTTGCGTCAGAGTGGTGACAGTAAGCGTCTGATCACGTCCCACCAAAGCGCCAACGCTACCGATCGGACCAGCGAAGGCACCCGCGGCCAGAGTGAGGAGGGCAACGAAAGAAGTCTTCATGTTTGTGATTTTGAAGAATCGTGTAATGAGCGATAAGAATTTGGATGAAGAGAGCGTGAAGTGATTGATTATGCAAAGTAAGTGCTAAAAAGAGTGTCTGTTGCTGGATGTATTGGAAGTCTGTCTGTTCTCGTCGAAGGGACAGCAATATATACATGTTGCAGTTCACCTCCCGGCAGCCTCCTTAGTTGTCGGTACGAAGCCACAAACCCTCTCACACACATCTCAATTTCTCCTGCAATGGCCTTGTCTTCTTCAGGACGCTGATCATGGTGAGAGACATGTCGATTTCGTTCTAAGAAATAAGGGACCAGGGTTCTTCCTCCCTTCAGCCCCACACCCACGTACCCAATGATCTCAAAAGCTTGTATTCAAAGCCAAGTTGGGAGGTAGCTTTGATCCTGCTCACAAAAATCCAAATTCGAAGCTGAGATGAAGTGACATAATGAACTTGCGATCTTCATGAAAATGATGTGGATGCGCGAAATACCCACTGGCATGTCGATCCCAACCGGGCGGTCCGGACCCGGACGACCTTGCCCCCTGAAGCTGATTTGGTCGAGCCGCCGAGATTTTCATACTCGATTAATAGTTCATAAAGGGAATCTGATATGTCAGCTGGTGTTGGGAGGGGATCTGCTCGGTCTTTCACCGATGTCGTGCATATGATTCACGCTAGACGTATGAGACCAGCGTGCCTCGCGTTTCGTCGCATACAGCGGAATCACAAGACATGGTCTTGGTGATCAGACAAAGTATGCCTAGAGTCTTTTGCATGAGTTTATGCAGCAATCAACAATATGTTAAGGTAAAGCCTGACATGAATACTTGGTCCGGAATGGACGGCCTTCTCGGGGGCCGTGACCAAGTAGACCACGTACCTAGCTTGGTCTCTTGCGCAAGGTATCAGTTGAGAGCCAGGAGCCAACCAAGCCTTCAAAAGACGAGTAAGAAGAGGCATGTAAGCATATGAAACAGATTCGAGTTACCCCAAGTCTGTTGTGAGAGAAAAAACATTAGGTGCTGACAGCTGCTGACAGCCTTCCCACTCTCTATGGTTACGCATGCGGAGACCGGAAGTCAGTTTCAACGCAGTAAGCGCGAATGAAAGCCTCGGCCATAAAGATGGCCTCATGGGCGGAGTGGCCCATTAGAGAGAAAGGATGAAACGATCAGCGAGAATGCGCCTACACGGTGACCAAAAACTTGAACGCGAAGAGGCAGCGCGCTTCACTTCGCGACACACCTTCCTTGCCTGAACGGGAGTTTTGAGAAGAAATCAACGAAATTTGGCGTCTCTGGACACCAATTTGGTCGTTATTCACATCCTTACATGGACTAATTTCTAAAAATTTGTGGTGCTTCATGGGGCGCTACTTGGGAGGCAGGCACAATGGCAAACACTAATATACATAAGTGTCACAGATGCATCTGGCTCCCACATTGTCTGGGACAAAGAATGTGAGCCAGATATTGATGTAATTCTGATATCTTGAAATTTTGTTTCGTGCCACGTCACACGCCTGCTGGCTTGACATAGCGAGTAAGTTCTGACTTTCACCAGCCAAACACCACGACTGACTCTCAAATCCAAGATTCCTGAGATATGGCACAACTATGGAATAGGCAGCGGAGATCTCTGACAAGGACGTAAATTAGGTCACCTCATACGTCGACCCCGCGCTTGTTGTTTGATGTCTAGGCCACGCTGACCAGATCGGGTGGTCGCGGGCCGGGCCAGTGGCCTACAGTGTATCCTCAGAACACCCGGACACACACACTGAAATATTAAGGTCACCGCAATCCGTTCTTCGGTTGAATTTACTCATCAACGCCACTCCCTACATCGTCATCCTTTATTTACAAGATTTATCTTTCCAAACTCGCATACACAGGATTAGTGACATAGGCTGTTCCATTCGCCAAGAATTCCTTTGGCCGTCAGCCGCGGGCATCACACCATCTGCTACGAGTCTCTTGGGCCTGTCCGAAGACAAAGCACGAAAAGCTGGTCCAGATTATCAGCAATGCTGACCGAGCAAAGAACGATTCGGGGAGTCCCCCAGTGCTTCATGACCCATGACAGACGAGAACCGTCACCACCATCCCAAGGCAACCTTCGGTGGCTCGGCGAATTACAGCATCACCTGTCGGACTTTGAACAACTGAGACCGCAGCTGGAAGACAAGCGGCTGGAAATACAATACTGCCAAGCGCAGCTCAACTTTTTGACCCAAGAGATTCATGACGCCCAGAGGCGCGTCAAACACAGCGTAGCAGCCTCTATCCAACACAAGAGGGAGCTGCAAATACAACTTCAAACGCTCTTCCGCAGTCGAGACAAGATTCGACAGATATATCAAGTACAGCAATTGGAATTTGATCGTCTGAATAGACAAGTCCAGATGGATCGGGAGTCTGTTACTGTCCTGATGGAGAGGCTGCGAATGATCGTATCTTCATGAGAAATCGACATGTGGAAGAATTTATCGTGGCTGTCACAAATCCTGGTGATTACACAGAGGCAGCATGGAGGGGCGAGGCCAGACGAAAAGCGCGAGGCGCCCGATATGTGCGAAGGCTCTATATGGACGTAAGATGGATTAAGTACGGCTTCTTGAATTCTCTCGAATCACCGCTTCAGCTGATAAGCTTGCATAATAGATTAATTCTAGTAATAATAATGATAATGGGAGCGCAAGGAGTCAATTGATAATATTTACCGTGCTCATTAGTGCATAGGCTGGGAAACAGCTCAATAGCCACGCCGTACACGTCCGAGTCAGTGTGCTGTGTAGTGTGGTGTGGACCGTGCTTCACACCTATACTGAGATACACTTTGTGTCTGATTATTACCTAATTAGTACTAAATGTACACTACATCGAACCGGAGCGCCTCTCGTGGGCTGGTATATCTACGTTCGAGCCCACTCCCTTCTGGTAGTTGGTGTTACCGAGGTCCCGTATGGCCGGGAACAACGAGTGTTCCACCTCTGATGGTGAACCTGATCAAAACATCTCAGATCAGAGGAAAGAGGAGAAACAACAGATGGCAAGCGAAGTCCTCGTGTGATCTTACCAAAGATCAGTAACCTTTGTGCGCACTGAATGAGTGGTCCGCTATGCTGCTCAAAGTTATGGCCGGATTCTTGTGTGAAGACAGAAAGACGTGATATATTAGTGTTATGAATATGAGACTTCCTTACATCTCTTAGACCACAACGATGATGAATTAATCAATGATGTTCCAAATGTGCATTCTGCTCCTGCGCCTAGACCCCTGTCCATCCACGTCAGTGATGCTACAGGGATCTCCCAGTAAGAGGTGCATATGGTCTGTGCAGGAGCTACGCCATCGAGAGGTTGCTACTCCCTGGAACTTTTGCGATCTTCCTACATGCTCGCTCCTCACCCTTCTCGTGTCTCTTAAGGTCCTCTTCGACCACCGTGACGATCTGCTTGAGATGGATGCCCTCGAGGAACCTGCGGCACCGCCAGCCGACAATGACAGTGTATCAACCGCGACCAGCGTGTGCGTCAAACGCCGTCCAGAGGACGAGGAGCCTTTTGATATGAACAGAGCCCCTGCGAAGCGACAAGCTCTTGAATCTACGGACACCTCCGTGGACCAGATAATTCCTCCCGCAAAGATGTCTCCATCGATAGCTCTGGCGGAGTCCACAGCCACAGAGCCCCAGTCTCAGAGGGATAGCACGGTGGATTTGATGGCTCTAATGCATGAGATGCAAGCTTCACATGCCCAGCAGATCGCCAAGCTTCGAGATCAGCAAGCCGCCATAATTAGCCAGCTTGACCAAATGAAGACTTTGCTCACTAGGCACTGCACGTCTCAACTTGGCGCAATGCAATTGCTTCAGAATGTGAGTCAAGCGAGAATCACGTTCGCGCTGTCGACCTTTGTCTAACGGGACGCACAGAACATCGCTTCCCTCTCAACTCCGCAGCCACTGAAGCCGAAGCCTGCTCCGATCAGTACACCCATCGTCGAAACCGCCCGACCATCATTTACGGTTCCTAGCCAGCCCATCGCCCAATCTGCGGTCTCGCGTCCTATCTCTACGCCGGCGCCCACCCACGCCGTGACGAGTACATCCACGCCGCAGCGAGAGCTCTCCGGTAGCCCGTCAGCCGCAACACCGAGTCCCAGCATGGCGAGGGGCAGCGCGACACCCACCACCAGGGGAGAACTGACAATCACGCCCTCTGCGATGCCCAACGAGCCCCCGATAGTCACCCCAAGCCGCATAGACACCGTGCCCGAAGCCTGGGAGGAATACCGATACGGGCGGGCGGGAAACATGTCTGTGGAAAAGCTTGACGCGCTATGGGGTCCGCGGTGGCGCCAGGAGGCGAAGCTTCGGACGTGGTACCAGCGGCGCAAAGTTATAGCGGACAGAATCAAGCTCTACATGGCGGATGGCATAGGCGAGAAAGACGCGGTGATGGAGGTTGAGAAGATGCGACGTGGCCGCACACTGAACTGGGTCAGTCGAATATTGCTTGAAGATGCGAAAGAGACTAGGAAACAGCGCAAGGCCGCGGCGGAAGCTGCCCTTGCGTCTCGGAGAGCCTTGCACGGCGCGCCCACCTTTTGATCATCCTGCGCATGGGCTGTTAGGGCATGTCATCATCGAATTTGTGCCTCTGCTGCAGATCAGCAGTCTTTGCACGGAGAGTTCCCATCATCCTTCTCTCGAATTGTCTCGGGCAGGACCACAGCCATCTAGAATGCTGTTGTTTGTCTTGAGCACCAGTATCAGGGCTGTTAAACCGTAGCTACGACATTGGCTGTTGGGTTTCTAACGATCTAGGTCCATCCGCCACACGCAATCTCGTGTGGAACGACACAAAAGGCGTGGGACTTCAGAAGAGCTCAATGTCTTGGGCCTAACACCTATTGAGTACCCCTTATAGGGCCTGATTGGAGCTGCTGCTATCGCGGGTGGCCAGTGCCGCAACGGGACGGTGCACGTTGGTTCGAACACCGTCCAGCAGTGGACAACGGCTGCCTATTTTGGTGAAATGAAGCCAAGTATAAATCGCAATAATCACGATGGCCTTGCGGTAAATGTGAGACGTTCTTCAGCGGTCACGGGCGGCTCTCATGGGCGGCTCTCATGGGCAAGCTCTCAAAATCTCGCCAATGCTAGTGCGTTGGAGGCCGGCCAGAGGGCGTCCCGTGCGACCGCAGCGATGATCTTGTCCAGTTGGTCGATTCACTCCTACTGCAAGGTATGCGATCTGCTACACGCCCAGCTCCCTTAGTGGGCTTGAGATGATGGAACGGTCAGTGCGTGACAAATTCGCAAGTACAAACTCGGGTTGGGTAATGTATCATGAACGTGGGTGCGTCCATATGTGCATGTGAGTGGTAGCACCTCTCAGCATTCCCAGGACATGTCTGCATCATCGCAGCTGACGTGCCGAACAGCCTGATGTGCTAAATGTAGTTAAGAGCACTTGCAATTGACCCAGGCACGGATGATACGTGATATCCCCTTGTGTTACTTGAGAAACGTAAGAAGAGATTCTGCTCTATTGGCGGCCTTGTATATGCATAGCTCATTAAAGTCGTGTACAGCCCCCAAAAGAAAAGAAAAAATGGCCAGATAAACCCAGAGTAGCTGTGAACCTCATCTTCTGGACCTTGATGATGAATAAGAATCAGACCTGCCAACCATGGCTAAAGAGCGCAGGGACTGTGTATCGTCATGCTCATCGCCTCCTTGCAACCCTTGTCTCAGGGTGCGGAGACTGCTCAAGCCAGCCTTGTCCATACCTGGGCGGACACCTGTGGTTTGTTCCCCGAATAAGGGAGGCCGAGCACGAGAGGCGGTCCTCCTAGATCGTCGTTCATCAGACGTTGATTTGTGAGATGAGTGATGTGACGAGTGCTGAGATGAGTGCTGAGAAATTTGTGGCGACGGTTGCTGAGATGAATGCTGGGATGAGTGCTGAGAAAGTTGCGGAGAAGGTTGCGGAGACGGTTGCGGAAAGTAGGCTGGTGATCTCGGGCTTCCCTCCCAGTCATCTTCATCCCTTGTGGTATCGCTGAAGAAGTCTTCCATGTCTTTCTCCGTAGCATGGGTTTCCGGGATGTGCACATACTCTGGCCGCACTTGTTCTGACCGCATTTGTTCCGGCTGCTTCTCTCGGGCGTCGTGATCCTCTTCTGTGGGGTGATCCGGTTCAGGCTCTTTCTCTTCGGCCGGCATTCTGGTCAGAGACGCGGCGCTGTTGCCCCATCCCTTCTTCCCAGCAGCAGCAGATTCACTCTTCTTCCGCTCGCAGTAAGGACCCAGAGCCTCCCGCAGAACCTGCCGCATGAACGCCTTGTTGACGTTCTTCCTGACCCGGTCGAAGTAGCGCGAAGCGTCCCCGACGACCATGACCTGTGCTTCGTGCTCGACTTCGACGATGTCGGCGTAATTGGCGCGAGAATCTTCTTTAACCCTGTGTCGCCCGCTCTTCAAGGTGATGCCTACGGAGGAGTAGGGGAGCTCAGGCAGGGTTTTGGATGACCGACGCTGCGACTCATTGTCGCCAGTGCCATCGCGGTCTCGGTCCTTGTCTCCGGATGCGTAGACGTAACCTTGCTGGAGGGTGTCGACACCTGGCTTGGCGAAGTCGCGCTTGTTGCCTATGGAGATGGGCCTAGGGGGAGGTCAAACCAAAGCACAAGGGAAGTCGGGGGACATCTTTGGCGTACACGCAGGCACAGTAATGAGGGAAGCTGTCACTGTGACGAAGCACGATGAAGCGCGTGTAGCCCAGACATTTCCACTCCCACTCAAACTCTGGACAGTCGGCCCAAAGGAATTCAAAAACCTGCCATGAGGCACTTAGTCAAGGCCGCGGTCCGAGTAGGCACTTCAGCTACATACATCTCCTATTTGAAGCTTCGAAGCTGGGCCGATCTCGTATCCTTTCCGGGCTGATAAAGTTAGCACGTGCCCCTGATGGAAATGCGCCGAGGCAACAGCGGAGACTCACAGAGCGGATGGACAGATGAGGATGAGTTGCGGTCGCTCACATCGTCGCCGTAACCCGAGTCGCTTCCAGTCAGCGTCCTCACGAAGTCGTTCTTGCCCATCTCTTGTGAGACATTGACCCCAGAAAAGAGCAGCAAAAAGAGGAGAAGGGGTTGAAGAGCCGGCGCTGGGAGATGGGCATGCAATCCACTCAAGTACCACGCCACGGCGCATCATGATTGCCTCGGAATTTCTGGAGCCACGACGGGCCCTGCAGGTGGCTCCACCGTGTTGTAATCCAATGCCACTGCAGAAGCCCAGCTGCCCGACAATGCAAGCTGACAAAGACAGCCAGTTTTGACAGCGAGCAGTTCAGGAATCAGTCGCCCTATCCGCGCCCAAATGCACGCGTGCATGACAGCGACCCCCAACGGCGCCAATCACCGTGTCAGAGCGCCCAAGTGGCCTGGCTGCATACGTCCGGAACTCAAAAGACCCTCGAGGCTTTAGGCGACCGCATTCCGACTGAAGCCAGCGAATGTGGGTCTCCTTCCCACCACGTCAGAGCCATACCTCTCACCGCCTGACGTGCTGCGCGTGGCAAAATCACGATGATGCAAGGCCGGGGGTGCGATCGCTCAGGCAACAGATCCGTAGTCTGATATGAGCTATTTTTAAATGCGGATGCTGTTTTGCCAGCCGACGTCAAAACATCTCTCCGAAGTCACAGCTGTCGCCAGATGGCGGACGGCTGTTGTTGACGTCTATCCTTATGCTGGGCGTGAAGCTACTTGGCAGCTTGCTATCTAAACTACATTGCGCAACGAGCAAGGTGAGCCAAAGGACCTCGTCAGCCTACTATGTCTGCCGCTCAGTCTCAATCGATGGCTCGAGTGTTGTCCAGCCTCGAGCCTCATTCGTCCGCCCGCTTCTCTTTCTGCCGTCTCTGTTTGATACCGTGAAAGGTTACCGCGACAACGCCAGCCCACGGTTCTTCTGACCCAAAGCTCCGGCGTAAGGTAGACCTCGAGACCGGCAAGTTCTAAAGAAGAAGAAAAAGGTTACCCAGCCACTGGCGTCAGTTTTGACATTGGCACATACGCGAACGCAGCGAACTCGCCAAGACCCTGCGCGTCTTCTCCAAAAAGGGCTCGGTGAGCCATCGGCTTCGGAGGCAGGATTGCTGAAACATCGATCGCGTATACAGTCACTTTGGCCTGATACGCCCCGAGTCTATCCTTCACCGAGCGAATTGGTGGTGCAGAAGCAGAGTATTGCGACAAAAATAGCAGCGCGCTGTACCGCTCTCCTGCCATCTTTTATCTCCCCAAGGGTGCTATGTGCGCCACGAGGGGAGTTTGCATGGCGAGCTGGCTGCCAATACTGTATCGGGCGGAAGCCTCGTGGTATCTGACTGGAATCTGGCCCAGTGCTGTCTTTCTCGGACTGTTCCGAGCAGGTGAATATTGGATCCTGTGCCAGACCATCTACCTGATCTCATTGTACTTGACAGCGACCTGTGCGTGTCTGATCAGATTCAAACAGCTGACTAGAAGTTATCGGGAGATGACGAAGCGAGCTGAAGTTGACCTTAGGAACGATTCTAACACACTGCGCGCTGTTTGTCTATCATGCTGTCTTTAATGCCGTATTTCGAGCTCTACAAAGCTGTCTACAAGGCTGGACTATCACGTCGCTCATGGCTCATCACACATGTTACAGGATCGTTCCGTATCCTCATCAGCCTGGCAGATTCTCACTGCAGGACCAGTGTCCATAGACTTCATCTCTAGAGTCCCGATATTCATCTCATCTTGCTGCTCAGCACGTCGAATTACCAACCATGGGCCCTTGACCCTCTCCACACCTACAGCATTCGCCTCCTCTGCTTCAAATTACCTCACCTCACATAATCCCTCGGCACTGTCGGCACCACAGGCGAGTCCATCTCATAATACCCCGACGTCCGCTCCGTATAAAAATTCAGCGGCGCCCCGCGCCCCGGCGCCGACGGCCCAATCCCCGGGCTCACCGTCACCCACTCACTCCTATCCTCCTTCGGCACCAAATACGTCGTCTGCATCGCCTCCTGCTCCGGCGCCCGCCGCTGGTACGTCCGCGGAGCCAAATCCTGCTCCTCAAGCTCCTCCGCTACCGACGGCGGCTGGTACCTCGTCGTCGGCACAGGCGGCGGGGCCAGCGCTGTTCCGATCTCGCGACCGCCCTTCTCTGCCTGCGCCGCTATAGCGCCCAGCCGCGCCGCGATGTCCGGGAATGTTCGCGCTACTGGGCCTGCGTTCGGTAATTCCCTGCCTGGTGGTGGTGGCGGGTTTCGGCCGCCGTTGGCGGCTCGGTAGGCGATGAGGTCGAGTTGGCCTGCGATCTCGGGGAATGACTGCGCCATTACCATTGGTGGTGGTGGGGCGTTGCCGCTGTCGCTGTCTGAGTTGATGGACATGACGCGGCCGCTTGGACCGTCGGTCTTGGACTTCTTTGAAGTGCATTTCCTGATACCGAAGTAGGCGGCTATAAGTAATGCAACGGCAACTGTGGGGATCTGTCAGCAACGGTGTTTTGATTGCTCGTCTCATCTTGAGAATGGGAGGTTTCTCCGTACCAAGCGCCAGCAAAACAAAGCCTACGATTGTTCCTGCATCCATACTCGGGGCGGCGACCGCAGAGACCGCTGGAGGAGCCACATTCTGGTCCGGAAGGGCACCAACAGCCCCGTTTTCCCTGGGCGGACCAGGAGTCGGAGGAGGTTCGGCTGATGGAACTGGAACCAACACAGGCGGCGGCGCGGCCGTTGTCGTCGGCAAGATCGAGGTGGTGAGCGGGAGCTGCGTGGGAGCTCGCTGCGTCGCCGTGTTCGTTGCATTGCGGGTCTGAGACTGTACCGGTGGAGCGCTCGGTTGTACTGAAGCGGTTGGCCGTCCTGTGAGACGTGGTTGAGAAGCTGTTGAAGGGGCCGGTAATATAGGGCGACCAGTGGTCGATGGCCGGAGTGTTGACGCTGTGTTGCTCGTTCTCACTCCTGCACCAGATGCTGTTCGTGTCGAGGTTCGCAGTGTCGTTTCGGCGACGCCGTGTGTGAGTATGGGTATTGTTCCCGTTCTTGATAGAGTCGTAGGCCTGAAGTTCTGAGCATTCGCCAGGTCGCCCAGATCCTGACGAGGCAAAAGTGGATATATCTGCCGGCTTGCCTCCCCGACGGCCGCTCGTGGCAAGATCTCATCACGCTTCATGCTGTCCATGCTTCGCCTGGTCAAGGAGTCAGGTAAGGAAGGCATGCTCTCTTCCAATAATCAATGCCACTCGGGCGTCGTCGCGCTGCGAGAAGAGGTTTTGTGCTTGGCCAGCCAATTCCATGGGATCAGGTCAGCGCCACCGGGTCCAGCCGTGCTAAGCGAAGGAAGCAAAATTCAAGTTGATTTATTCATTATCTGATGTGTGCAGTATTCAAGTCATTAGTCGAATAGAACGGTGTGACTTTCGATGTGGGTCTACGGTATAGTGTGGGCTTGCGAAGAATAAAACAAAACTAGACACAACCCGAGTACCGGCCACCAGCAAGGCAGAAACTGGGTCTGCGAGACATTTTCACGGTGGTATCAGACCACTTTGCAATGCTAGCCGCGATTGATACGCAACATGGTCTGAACGATCACAAGAGCTCGCAAGTCGCACAAAGCTCACCTAGGCCATTGGCACAGCTATCCGAGGTCAGCATCTAGTTTGGTGTTTCAATGGCGACCTTGGCGATATGCAGCCAAAGCATGTTGCGAACCGCGCGGTCCCCCAGCGGATTTGACACGCCAAGCTCGCCAGTGCAGCCTTCCAGCTTTCTTCTGACAATACCAAGACCTTTCATTGCCGGATTGTTTCAATGGGGATCTTTATGATGTTGCCGTCCACAACTGCCAGTTCCAGGCTTTCGGGTATGATTTTCCATCTGAAGGAACCTTTAAGCGAGCCGAGTGGGAAAGAATAGCCTAGACTGTGCGACTTCAACGAATTGTCGCTATTGAATAAGTTGGCATCTGGCCCATGATGAAGAAGAGCGCAAACTTCCTGCGCATCTTGTAGATGAGATGCCACTATATTTATTTGGCTCCTTTTCATCTAGCTCTTGGATTGGTGCAAGCGAGACGGTCGCAGTCTTGTGTTGATAATTGCCTGTGGGGGGGGGGGACAAATACCTGATGGCGAGCCAGCTTCGACACTTTACAATATCAAGCAGATGTGCGACAAAGGTGAGGCACGATGGCTGTGGGCGGCCATATGTGTCTTGGGCTGAACGCTATACCTTACACTAGTATCTGTCATCCACCGCCGAGACTGCATGATCGACATAGAAATGTCTTGATTTCTGGATAGTGCATGCGTTGTTCAGGGCTATCTATGTAGGCTCGCCAACGCCCGACTTCTCGGATCGCATTGCCAACCAATCTTCCCACGGCTGGTAGCGAGAAAGCTAGTCGAGAACGACCAAAGGTTGCGCGTCAGCTTCTTTGTGAACGGTGACTGATAGTGATTGCAGCAGCGATGCCTGTGGAATTCTCAACTGCTCACCATCCACGCAGTTCAACCTCGTAAATTTCGACGATACGATACTTCCGAAGCTCTAACGAAGCAAGAGTGGTTGGAAAAATCAGTGACGTGCTTGCAGCCTGCTATTATGGCTTCGGAGACTCCCTTGCGATATGTGCCGAGGAGTATTACTCTCATTTGGCCGGAGAGATTGATTGCGGATAATAGAAAACTTCCGTAGGGTCAAATCTCTTCTTCAACTCCTGCAGGCGTGCCAAATTCTCGCCATAGTATAGCTGCTCAGCTGTCTCCCTATCTAGCTCCGAGTCGACGTAGTTGATATACATCCCCCAGTCACCTTGCTCGAGGGATCTGATGGTGGCATCAATCCATCCTTTCAATAGCGTGATGCCCTCAGGAGGGTACGGCTTATCGGTATCGGAGTAGTGGTAGAGCTGAATAAGAAATGCCTTGTCGCGGTGGGAATAGGCAGACGCCGAGTTCTGGAGGGCCGAGATAGAAGAGGTAAGTCCTCCGTGGAGGTCGAGCTGCATGAACCAGCCACCGGGCTGAGAGTTGATGGCCTTTGTGTGCCAGTAGTTGACGAATTTGTTCAGAGAATCTCCCGCGAGAGTCCTCAGAGTCAGGCTAGTGGCGAAGAAGTTATCATGTCCGACATAAGGGCTCGGTATAACAAGACTGTTCCGCTCCGAATAGTGCACAAGGCCTTGCAGCCAGCTGCCCTCCTTCGCTTCGACAATTCCGCCGGTGATCTTCAACAGGGGATCCAGGATGGTAGAAAGGTCATTGGCAGTCCCGTAATAGACACCATCGAAGCTGTGATCACCCGAGACAAATGCAGCAACTGTAATGAGTTGAAAGTCAGTATTGTGTCCGTTCTCCAGTTCTGCCTGATCCTCCACTTATTTGTCTATATAGACAGCGAATGTGACTCAACATTCATTTAGGAGTATACGCACGTCTCATATTCAGCTCAGAAGGCGCGGATTGAGCAAAATCCACAAGAGCCTTGATCCCTTTGAGCTTCTCTTCCTCTGTGTGCCAGGCCAAAATGACCTTGAACGGCGTCGAAAGGGCTGGTGCCTCGAAGGTCTTGAGCTCCATGGAAGTGACGATGCCGAAATTCGAGCCGGCGCCTCGCAGAGCCCAAAAGAGGTCGATGTTCTCCGTTGCAGAGCAGTGGACTGCGATACCGTTGGCCAGCACAACATTTGCACCGATCAAGGAATCGAGAGCCAAGCCCTTGTTGTGTGACGCCCAACCATATCCTCCGTGCAGCAAATGACCTGCGATGCCAACGCCAGGACAGCTACCGTGGGCAATAGCACGGCCATCTTGGTTGAAGAGCTCAGTGGCGACATGGCCGAGCCTTGCTCCTGCTCCAACAGTCGCGATGTGGGTGGTGATGTCAACTCTGATGCTGTTCAAGGCAGTCAGGTCAACAATCAGGTGATCGTCTTCGCCGCCAAGGCCCAGCGATGCATATGAGTGGTTGCCGCATCGGGCACTAATCTTCAGTCCAGCCTTCACACCACACACGACAGCATGCTGTATATGTTGTGGAGATGCAGCGAAGACGATGAGAGCAGGGGTGGCAGGGAGTCGCAGATTGTAGGCAGTGGTCTCTGTAGTCCAGTTGGGGCTGCTAGAGTCGATGAAGGGAACAGCCATGTCTCGAAGACACTGAATGGCGGTGTCCTTCTTACTGTTGACTGCAGTCTTTACTGAAAGGTCAGCAAAACCTTGGATGATGGGTTCCTTCAACTTCATGGTCACACACTGGGTTGTGAAGGTGACTGTGGAGGCTTTTAGATACGAGGCGAGGTGAGATGTGATGCGATGAGGGGAGGTGATGTTGTGGCTCTGCTGATGGCACCCACGCCGCTGGGTCGAGAGACAGGAGACTTTTTTGAGAATAGACAAAACGCAACTGCAAGCCGAAATACCTCCCAGGTCAGTGGTATCTCACAGGAGTACCGTTGATGTGAGTGGAGGATGAAGATGAATGAAAAGCGATGGGACAAGTCGTTGCTACTGAAATTCGCGTCTGCTCAGGAAAGCAAGCCTGCAGGGTTGTATGGGCTCAAGCAGTTGAGCATGTCAAGGCGGCCATGTGGGCCTGGCCTTGACTGAGCTAACTTCTAAGAGTCACAAGCTTTACTTTCTACAGACCTCAAGTTACTTCAGGAGCTGTACAAAAAGATGGCAAGAGCAATCAAGCCACTTATATTGGAGAATCATCGAGGCAAAACTGTTCCAGTATCCAAAACAAATTGATTCTGAAAGTGCCTTGATTAGGCAGGTTTGATAATTCTGCAAAGGTCAGCCTTACTGCAGCCTTACTGCAGCCTCACTGGAGGCCTAACAAGTCTAGTCCTATTTCGCATTAGCGACAGTAGTAGGCATTGTAGGCTCCACGCTGTTACCCTATTTTTTGTTTCACACTCACAAGGGTGCCTGTTATTAGCTGCACGAAAAAGTGAATTCCAAGTTTTGGTCCATTCAAGTTTGTCAAAGGCCAGGTGAACGTCACGACTTACCACGAAGCGCTAAAAAAAATAAAAAAATAAAAATCGGTGAGAATGGCGATGGGAATTGTCTTCCCTCTGCCCATCCATGCCGATGTCTACGGCGGAATATTATCTCAGCAACGCCTCAGACCTTCCGAGGCGTTGCGGGTCCGCGCACCACAGCACACAAGTTGAGAAGGCATAGAGGCAAAACGCTTCTTGCTCTATGCACGGAAGGGTACTGTTAACGGGGGACCACCGGCCTCTACATGCGCGAGTGCTTCAGGCAGCACAAGTCTCAAAAGGCTACGGTCAGGCGAAGCATGCGACGCAAAGGATAGACCGCCAAAAATGCAGCGCGGTGATAGTCAGAAAGATCAGGCGAGGCATTCGCCGGCACTCCATATTGGATCTCGACTGCTCCTTCCGTCTTGGACGCCGGACTTTCGTTCAATATGGAGAGCTTGAACACGGAGGAGGTGGCCTTGAGCGAGCCCAAGGCGAGTTAGAGAGAGACGGACACTCTGAGTCTTTTATAAACAAGAAGATGCAAACATTACCGAGCCACAATGAGGTTTCTGCTGCAGATAGCAGAAGCCTTCGCTTCCACACCTGGGCATACTGCTGAACTTGGGAAGATGCTAGGCACACGAATACTCAGCCCTCCTTCGACAAGCTGGACTAGCAAGGCATCTTGAGCAAATGATGCTGTTGAGGAAGTGGCGGACTTTTGTCGATAAGGCTGTTCTTTCTAGCCTAGGTGCTCTGAATAAATATGGATATTCTGGTCAATACTTGCAGTGATTTGTTATGACCCAAAGGACCAACAGCAGGTCAAGGAATAGGCCAGCGGTCAGCTGCGCCCTGATGTCCAACACATCATGCGGGGAATATCTCTTATGTAAGCTACCCAGGGTTAGGGTCAACAGATGGATCGCTAGGATAGCGAAACGATCCAACCGATCCATGGATCGCTAGGATAGTAAAGCGATCCAACAGATCCAACACTGAAGACGGTATGAAGGCTATAGGATATAAGGACACGGTCAGCACCAGGTAGATAGCATTTCCTTCATAGCTCTTCAGTTGTCAATCTAAGTATTCAGTCTACACACCTGAATAGCCTAACGGCTAGTGATCAGCACTCGCACGAAAGAACGTTCTCAGTATTGCACCTGTCACCTCTACTACCATATTGATAACATAAACCCTCTGACAACTGTGTAACAACCGCAGTGTTGGAAGGTTCCACTGAGCTACATAGATCAAAAGATCAGCCAATATTCGAACTCGCTGTTCGAATATTCCTTCCAACCGTATATATAGCTTACACCGGACCAGGGTCGTAACAGCCTGCTATTTACTCATGGGTATCTAGTGTGATCATTACATGATTCCCTTAGAAATAGAATGAGACTTATCCCGGAAAATATATCATATTTTAGGTGCATGTATAGTGTTATGACCCAAAGGACCAACAGCAGGTCAAGGAACAGGCCAGCGGTCAGCTGCGCCATTAGGAGCTTGATGTCCAACACATCAAGCGGGGAATCTCTCTTATGTCAGCAAAGAAGGATTAGGTAGTCACAGGGTTAGGGCTTGGACCGATGGGACCGACAGCGGTCCAGTCGATACCCCCTTGGACCGAAGCAGTCGACGTCGGCTTCAGCGGTCCAGTACTGAAGATGGTATGAAGGCAATAGGATATAAGGACACGGTCAGCACCGGATAGATAGCAATTCCTTCATAGCTCTTCAGTTGTCAATCTAAGTATTCAGTCTACCTACCTGAATAGCCTCACGGCTTCTGATCATCACTCGCACGAACACCAGTCTTGATATTGCTCCCCTGTTATCTCTACTATCGTATTGTTAGCATAAACCCTCTGACACCTTCTATATACTCACGGGTATTTAGTGTGATCATTACACAATCTTAGCTTTGCGCAATTACTCGATCTAGGAATTGCTCTACGAGTAACGAACTCCTGCCTTTCCTGGAGCAAGGCATTATATTCAATCTTTGAATTATTAAACGGAAAAGCATTATATATAATAATGCCCCTAGAAATAACATATTTAGCAATAGTATATTTCAATTTAATAATATATAGTGAAAACTAAGAAAGTATTTATTTTCGATTTAGTTGCTTTTATAAAAAAATATATAAATATAAGTATTTTATTTATTTAAGTCTTTATTTTTAGTATTAAGCGGTTTATCTTATATATTAAATATTATTCTCGGGTAAATATTTTACATAATATATTTATAGTAAATCTTAATATATTAAAACCCGGTATAGCTAGCAATTTAGTTATATTATTAATTAAAGCATAATGTTTTTATAAATCATAGAGTAATGCAATAGTGCAGAAGACAAGAGGAATGCAGCGATGCAAATCAGCACAGTGATGGGAATCTCACAAAACTCTGGATTTTCCCCAAAACACTAAAAAGTATCGTGAATATTTGCCGATCACGACTCGACTGGGATCAGAAATCAAGATGTTCAAGACAGAATGCCTGAACGACCCACAAAGATAGCAGCAATGACCCGCGCTTGCAGAAATATGTGTCTGCGAGGCTGGCGAAGCAATATTTATACGAGGCTGCACGACATATGGAAATGGTTCTCAGCCGACAGGGCATCGACACAAGGTGTTCTTAAGACACGCATTGTTGATGTAAGAACATAAGAAATGCTTACACGGTGGTCTGTATCGTGCGTGAGAACGATCTCGCAGGCAAGGCGTTGTGTGTTTTGCTATAATGGTCGAATTGGGGTTTATTGCCGAGGATCATAAAAGGTCCGAGAGAAAGTGTTGATGTTGCAATGAATATGGAGAGAGTGTGAGCTAGTCCACAGTCGCTTTTAATGCCATTTTATTGAAAATCAAATCCTCTACTCATTCGTAGCTTTGCACTGCTTCGTTTAGCGCCATAAGAATACGCAAGTTTCAATGAAAAATGGAATCGTGAATAACTACATGGATGGGCGAAGATCATGCGGCAGCAATGATGACGCTCATATGCGCAACACGTACGAAATTCAAATGAAGGAGACTGATTCAAGCAAAGACATATGGAGCTGCTTTGGCTCCATGAAGGGTTGACGACGACAGACATGGCTACACGTGACCTTATATACGGTTGTGAGCACCTTCGTATGTACCCTTCCTATCCCTGCCCCGGGTGCGTACATAAAAGTGCACGGTCAGGTCTTGAAGACGGCTGTATAGAATAGAGATGATCCATTCCAGCAAGGCACTGTATCTTCGGGCTACCTATGTAATGTTATCGCTATCGTACACATCTAGGAGGTATGTCTTGCTCCCAGATGTCACCGTGTGATGCCAAAATCGGTAAAAATGCAGATGATTCAGTATCATAACTCCCTCAGCCATCGTAACGTTGCCATGAGCTCAGTAAGTGCTCATCAGGGAGGAAGTCATGAATATAGTGGCATCATTGTAGTATTAATGGTGGTGATGTTATTGAATGGTAGAAGCCACCATGGCAGCGCAACGCGGTCGAGGTGCGAGACGGAGAAGCCGACAAGCTCTCCTAGCATGACAAGACCGAGATTGCGTAAAGCCGATGGCGCAAGGCCGTAGGAGCCCAGCAACAGTGTGGCCACAGGGCTGATGATGTAGGGCACCCATCTTCCAAGGCCCAAGCTGCCCCATCGCGATCGATCGGCTTCTTCGATCATGGCGGCGGTCCCGGCAACGCCTGCAAGGGTCTCGAGGATCTCGTTGGTCATGTTCATTGCTTCGGTGATCGCATAGGCATGGTCTTCGTACTTGGAGACGACGGTCTCGGTGGTTGTCATCAGTCGGTCGAGGCTGTTGGAGAGGGCATCTTGTCGCATAGAAAAAGCTTCCATTTCGAGGCGAGACAGTTCCTACAGACATTCTTGCGTTAGCTTTACTGCTCAGCAAGGTGGCTGGGGGGGGGGGTTGTCTATGCGGGTGCGGTTGCGTTTAGCCGGGTTTGTGGATGCATACTATTTGATTCTTGATTGTCAAGGCCGATGATGCTGCGCTATTCATGACGGCCGCCCAGTCCTTCAGATCAGTATCTCTCTGTGTGGCGAGCGCGATTGAGTTGTCTTGGGCAATCGCGACGTGTGAGTTGCCCTCCATAATCGTCTCAATCATGACAGCGAGCAGACGTTGAAGTTGTGCTGCATCCTGCACGCCGTGGTTGATCGAACGGCTCGATTGCTTGATCGAGGAATTGAGATCGTAGGTGACATACTTGTCGATAGCGGCAAGCTTGGCGCGCAGACGATCAAATCCGGGCTCCAGGCCCTGGATGGCATCGACGGTTGTCTGCACTCGTATCTCGAGGTTGTCCATGTGTCTTTGAAGCTCAATCTCGACGCCGTGGGTCATCTTCGCCATCACCTTCGTCAGCCGCTGGTAGAGGATGATGTTCTGAGCTGCAGTTGAAAAGGTCCAGTCAGTGCGTTTCTGCTCGCAGTGGTGTACCCTTTGCGTCAGCCTCCAACGTACCCTTTTCTTGATCTGCGCGCGCTGCCTCGCAGAATCGCAACGTTTTGTGTCGATATGAAATCCAAGTTGCCCAGGCAGAGCTTTCTTCGCCGAGACCCGAGAGACAAAGGTCGATCTCGCGAGAAGTGACGTGAAGTTGTGCTTGCTCACCGAGGGGCAGCTGTGATAGTGTAGGCTCGCGGAACTCGTTGCACGAGGTGGGAATCTTGAAGCGGCCCCGCTCGAGGTCGCAGATGGCCATGCTCGCAGCGTAGGCGTCGACAAAGTCTCGCACTTTGCGGCCACTGTCGGTGAGTATAGTCGCCTCGTCCTTGCCGTCGAGTAGCTGGCAGTTGACAACCAGCAGACGAGCGGCGACACGGTGGCACAGCGGCTCGGATTCGAGCGCTTGTAACTCGCTCAAGGCGGTGGAGTAGGTATCGGAGAGTCGCGATCCTGACTGCAGCATCTCGCTGAGGTTGAGGTCGAGGTCATAGCGTGGACCGGTCACTACAGTCTCCTTCGAAGATCTTATTCCGAAGGAGTATGCTATGACGAGCCTAGCCGAAAGGCCAAAGCAGAGGAAGCTGCTGGACTTCATGACTGCAAGCGACACGAGTTGAGAAATTGAGGAGGGTGAGAAAGAGAAGCATGAAACGAAGTTCGAGAGAAAGAGAAGACGAAAGGCGAGGATCGAAATGAGCCGAGTCGATCGTCACCGTTTGAACTTCGAGCTGGGCTGGGTAGAGAAGATTGAAATCATCAAGTGATGTAGGAGGACAAGTTGCCACAGGGGCCTGCTGTTTTGAAAACGGAAGGTACGCGAAGGTGAAGATGCCTTCCATCAACATCCAGCCTTCTTCACCTGCCCTTCCAAAAGTGGATCACAGCAGGGAACTATGAGACAAGACTGGGATGTGCAAAGACTGCCATGAGATTCCCATAATGACCAAATAAGAGACCACATTCACGCACAGCAAACACGCCCTCTCGAGACATAATAGAGACAACTTTCAATCAAGCACTTGAGGGAACAACGCAGAACTGTTTGAGACCTCAGAAACTATGCCTTCAGACTCTGAGTCTTCCAATGTGCCAGAGACAGACCGATATAACGAGACAGTAATGTGGCCATGCTGCAGTATGTTGCACCTTCAAAATGTTGCTGCTTATTTGATTCAACACCTGGATCAATGATCTAGGAAAGGACCTGAAGTCTCAAGGTCTATACATTCTGCACCAATTATTCCATATCTCCGCAAATTTTAGACATCTTATTACATCTTCGAACTCGCAGTCAACTTGCTCAACTGCTTGAACATTGCTCCTGGTTCCTGATATGCTGAAATCAGTACTAAATATTTAGGCAAATTGAAAGAAAGAAAAAACCCCGAGCTAGATACCAGACTTATCACTGGCAAAGATCCCCCCTACTTGCAGCTCTATTGCACCGTACTTGATGCAAGTTCAGGCAAAAGCACAAGGGCCTCAGAATCTTCCATATGGGAGTTTGAAGCTATGCAGGGAGCACGGATTGAATGTAGAAGCATTGCACAAGCACTTGCTAAGGAGCAGCCAGAGGCGCTGACTTCAAGATCCTGGGTTTCTCATCATTTGATACAAGATTCCAGATGAAATTGTCTTGCATATCAGACCTGTGAGCATGCTGCCTGCTTTACAACTTAGAAGTGTAGAAAATGTGGGTAAAAGCGGTAGATTCAGAGGTTCTAGCCACTGGCCCCTCAAGGGGGGGGGCACCCACTGTTTATAGCTAGAGTAAATCCTCTCATCAAACACGTAACCAGTCTTGGATCTGGCTATTAGCTAGTTAGCTGACCTAAAGAGGTCAAAGCTCACAGTGATGACCAGTACGTATTTCAACAAGAAGAACAGCTATACATGTCAACCCCTTCCCCCCCTTGAACATGATTCTGCATATATAATAACACATTTGGCACTAAGGACAAGCTGCTCTTGTATAAAACTTCTAAAATAAGTAAGAAACTGCTCATAACGCCAGGTTCCCAAGTGCTGCCGTACATTCAACCACAGCTGTCACTTGACGAATGCCAACTATGCAGAGTGACTGTGTGCGCCGAGATTCGCATGACGAAGGCATGTGAATACCATTGCATGTAAACTTGACATGGAATAATCATTTGCGAATATTGAGAACTTTGGTGAAATGCTTCGACGTCTTTCCAGACCCGGGCCACTTGGCACGCTTTTAGAAGAATGGTCAGGGTTAGAAGACCTGATATAAAATGCATTATACTTTTAGATGGCATTGGTACAATTTATAGATTGCTAAAGGTGAAAAGAAAGATGCTGTAAAGATTGAAATATAAGGCCGCAGTGGCTCAGTCCGTCGTCTTCATTAGGAATTTACCGTAGTAAATAAGTTAGAAATGAAATGTTAGCCACTAATTTGGGCCAAAAGGTCGAATGAAAGGATACTTGGCGCTACGCATGGGGTTGGTGGTACAATAAACATTTTTGTGCAGCCCCTCCCTTGACCGCAGCCCCCGGCTGTCCCAATCACTCAATTTCTGGGTTGCGAGATCCGCATCGCGAACCACTCGTCTGTCTGGGCGCGGCGTGGCTGCAGCAGCATTCATTCTCGACAGCCACCTCCCCACCATGCTCGCCCCAAGCAGATCCAGGGCAGCAATCTGCGCGACATCGAGCGTCACTCTTCCCTCATTCCTCGTGCCCGCGCTCGTCTCCGCGCCAGCGTCGCGACGGCCATTCTCGGCCTCGACCGCGCAACAATCGAAGCTCGGCCGCACGCCCATCTCGGTCCCGCCGGGTGTCGAGCTCACAATCGGCGAGCCCTACATCAAAAGGGACTACACACAATGGAAGCAGACGCCGAGGAGGAATGTCTCGGTCGCGGGGCCGCTGGGTACGTCGGGCTGGGAGTCGCATGTGATTGCGAGGTGCTGGCTGCACTGGCTGACGAAGTGCTGCGCATACAGGCAAGCTTGATCTGAACGTACCGCCGTTCGTAAAGATGGACTATGATACCGAGACAAGGAGGCTAGTCCTCAGTATTGAGGATCGCGCAGTGAAGCAGCAGAAGGAGATGTGGGGTGCGTCGACTACAAGTCCTTTCCCAGTGGTACTATAGGTTGCGCAAGACCGCTAACGAGTTTCCACGTTGTTATCCGCAGGCACGACCTGGGCTTACCTCCAACGCTACATCATTGGCGTCTCCGAAGGCCACACCGCCGTCCTTCGACTCGTAGGTATCGGTTACCGTGCGACAATCGACAAGCGCCCCGAGCTCGCGGAGTACCCCGACCAAGACTTTGTGTGCCTGCGTCTTGGCTTCTCGCACCCGGTTGAGCTGGGTTGCCCGAAGGGCGTCAAGGCGTCGGCGCCGCAGCCTACCCGTATTTTGCTGGAAGGCATCAACCGAGAGGAGCTGAATCAGTTTGCCGCGAGGATACGGAGGTGGCGTGTGCCGGAACCGTATAAAGGCAAGGGTATCTTCGTCAACGATGAGACGATCAAGCTCAAGCAGAAGAAGATTAAATAGACGACTCGGTCGCAGGGCAGAGGCGAGAAGCCACAGTTGGGGCACACACAATCGCACTACAAATTGCCCGAGGCGAAGGCCTGTGTATTTGCCTACATATATGCCACTTATGGCTGTTTGGATGACGGACAAATCCTTGAAGATGTACAAGACCATATTACAGAATGTTGTGACAAGTGCTGGACTGCTATATGTCGTAGGCAGGCAAGGCGTGCGGTGCTGCTGCTTCGAGAGGCCATTTGTACGGACGTGCGAGCACGCCGATGTAGTCCGGATACTTGAGCATCCCGTCAGCCCGTTAAGTCACGGATACTTACCCTTTTGGGGACTGCATAATCCCCTACGGTCCTGGTGGGTGTTGCCTTCCAAGGTTGTATGTGCGTTGTATGTCTGGATCGGTCCGGTCACTGATGACAGACCGGACAAAGTAGTAGCATCAACGAGCTCAAACACCCTCGTTCCTACCATTCATCTGCTGTCTGAGCTGGCCGAGCAAGCTTTCAATCTTTTATGATATGTGCAGATGCATACTAGTACCTGAAGCGTCCATTACGCGACTTCCGGTGCGGCTGTCGGCCCCACATTTCTGGCCGATACATGGCAACCTCACCTGGCATGGGCAGTGACAGCTTCCGCCCAAATTAACAACAAAGTCGCCGATGAATGGTCAACAATCTCGACGGGCTCACGGACGCTTCAACTTCCTATTCTACCTAGTACTCACAGTCATTGTGGCTCTCGCAGTGTCCAAAGCAGTTCCGCGGTTGTCTGCCCTGTTGCACCACTTCGGCAACCGAACGTCGTCATCAGGCCCACGTATAAATCTTGTCGACTCAGGGGCATTGAGGGGCACTTCACCCCTCCATACACAGACAATCGCAAGCCATTCTCAAAGTGATAGATATCAGCTACAATCTGACAAGGTGAGTTCATCTTTAGGTTACTGAATCTTGGCCTACTTCCTCTCCCTTTTGGCGATTCTCTTCATCCCGCGCCCTGGCCTGTAGTGAGCACTAGTCAGTCAGTTAATCACTCACTCACACGGCTCGTATAAGATGGCATACGAAAAAGAGCTCGAGGTTGCCCAGCTGGCCGTCCAGCGCGCCACCATCTTGACCAAGCGTGTCTTCCACGAGCGCGCCAAGGGCACTGTCTCCAAGGACGACGCGTCCCCCGTGACCATTGGTGACTTTGGTGCCCAGATCCTCATCATCAGCGCCATCAAGGCCAACTTCCCCGACGACGAGATTGTTGGCGAGGAAGACGCCGACAAGCTCCGCGAAGACGCCAGCCTCAAGGAGATTGTTTGGGACTTGATCAAGTCCACCAAGCTGGACGACGCAGCTGCTGAGGAAGTCATCGGTGGTCCGGTTAAGGATGAGACTGCCATGCTCGACCTGCTCGACCAGGGTAACAGCAAGGGCGGCGCCAAGGGCCGGATATGGGCTATTGACCCTATCGACGGCACCAAGGGCTTCCTGCGTGGCGGCCAGTACGCAGTGTGTCTGGGTCTTATGGTCGATGGCGACGTTAAGGTGGGCGTGTTGGGCTGCCCCAACTTGCCCCTCGACGACTCCGCGCCGCTGACCGTCGACATCGGCTCCAACGCCACCGACGAGGGCCGCGGCGTCGTTTTTTCCGCCGTCCAAGGTGAGGGCGCCACCAGTCGACCCTTCAGCACCGGCGGCCTGAAGGAGAGCAAGAAGATCACTATGAAGCCCATCGCCAAGATGTCTGAGGCGAGCTTCTGCGAGAGTGTCGAAGCTGGCCACAGCTCGCAGGGTGAGGCGGCTCAAATTGCCCAGAAGCTTGGCATCACCAGCCCTTCCGTGCGCATGGACTCGCAGGCCAAGTATGCGTCTATTGCGCGCGGTGCTGGCGACATATACCTGCGCCTGCCTACGAGCAAGACTTACGTCGAGAAGATCTGGGACCACGCGGCCGGCGATCTGATTGTGCGCGAGGCTGGGGGCCAGGTTACGGATACTACTGGAAAGAGACTGGATTTCAGCCACGGCCGGACGCTCAAGGAGAACAAGGGCGTTGTCGCGGCGCCTGCACCATACCATGCCGAGGTGCTGAAAGCTGTGCAGGAGGTTTTGGGAGCGAAATAATTGAATTTCGTCTCACGTGGCACTGTACATTGGGAAGTGGCGCGAGAAAAGAACCGGGTCACTTGAAGCTGAAATAGAAGGCGGCGAAGAAGCTGTCTTGCCTCAATAAGAGTCACCGTTACGCCTGCCAGTCCACCTTTTCCACCATGCAGTTGAGCGCCATCCAGCTGTCCCGCCAGCGCCATGATTTTGGAGAGTCAGATTGGCCCTGTATCTCATCAGCCCCTGTCGGTGTAACCCACAAAAAGTCAGCACTTGAGCGTATTCGGCGCAGCGTAACAGCTGAAGGACCTCCCCCTTCCTTCCCATTCATGTTTCTTACCCTTCTGCAATTCAATGACAACAGTCACAGCGAGCAGGGTTCCTAAGCTTTGGGACATGAAAATTTGCTAGCTTTGATACTCATCAGACCAACGGCGTCCAGCTCGGACAAATCACCGATGTCGATCCTATCCAACAACGTTGGAGAATGCCTCGTGGTGGAGAGATCGTCTGGACCCCGAAAGTTCGGTTTGCATCTCATGTAAATAATTTCACAATGCCCGTGGCTGTGCAACGTATCCTTACAGATGACAGATTTACCATCTATGACGGCTCTCACAATGGACAGTGATTGCCTCTGCCGATTACTGAAGAGCAGCTTTCCCACATACAATGGCAGGAACACATACCTGAGGAGTTTTGGTCCGTTCTGAATTATGGTGCTGCTCCCTGTTGTTTTCGAACATCAGTTGCGGAAGACAGTTAGGCGTCAAGACTAGGTGTACACGACGATCCATTTCAGCTGCACCACAGACACGTACTTACTGCAGGAGTAGAGGTCGCAGTGAAAACGACAACAACATAGCGAATTGTTTCTCACACTGCTTGCTTCTCCTTTGATTCCGACTTACGTCGGCTGCGAGGCGAGCCAGAGGCGGAGGAGAGTTTGACGGTATCACTTGACCGAATAGAGTATCTACAACGAAATACCCCGACCAATCCCCTCATTGTACCCACTCTCGCCGTCGAAATCAAGGTCGAGCGGGCTGTAGTTTGCCTGGACATTTATCACGGACTTATTTACAAAGCAGAAAATCATACTCGGGTGCGATCCGATGCCAAACCGAATGTTAATGGAAAGGTCGACACGGCACAGCTCATGAGCGATGTCACATTCGAAAATACGAACATTGCGTGGGCTGCTTGGGATCTCGAGGCAATGGGGAAGACCCTGGATTTTATGGACCAGATCGTTGATGAATGGGCCGAGAAGTCACGAGCCCACAACTAATCTGAGCACGAGATCACTGCAGAAACAAGGCAGCTGCGAAGAAAGCATCAATATTTACGGAGCGTCATCACTGGATTTCTGGACAGGACTAAATACCTCACAAAGCGAGCTCATGCTCAGGTCCAGACGGTGCGTTCATCTTGGTAATGCGATGCAGAAGACTTGACAATTACTAATGCTTGAGACTTGAAATTCAGATCTACAGTCGCATCGCTCAGGAAGACTCCAACGCAAGCATCGAGCTAGCTGCGTCTTCCTACACGACCTCTAAAACCGCTCTTCGCGATAGCGCTGCCATGAAGACTATCGCGGCCGTCACTATGGTCTTCCTACCTGCCACGTTTACTTTTGTAAATGCGTCCACCAGAATCTGTCGTTACAATCAGCTTTGGTATTAGGCCAAGAAGCGAGCTTTGGGTTTGGCTAACCAGTCTCAGACAATCTTCAGCATGGGCTTCTTCAATGTCGATGTCGGTCGTTCGGGAAAGATCTACTCGTGGTGGCTTTGGCTATACTTTGCAGTCACTGTACCATTTTCTGCTTTCGTTCTGGGATATTGGCTTCTGATGTTGCGTAAAAGCGGGCAGGATATCCCGGCAAAGTCGTTATCATCTCAGATACCGTATTCCCACACGCCTACCAGCGGTGGTCTAGTCTGAACCACTTGGCGTGAATGAAATATCTTCAGAGTCACAAATTGGTTACGCCTGTTGAGATGCTCTGAACAGACAGGGTATGATGATGTGGCATCCCCTGGTAGTCCGTCTCACCACGCTGACCCAGGAAGAAACATCCCGTCTGACATCCACATGCACGCTGACGTGCATACAATTCATTTACCGAAACACGAACGCTGTAATACAAGAGGCGCCGATAAACATCGCAGGAGAGCTGCCTGAATCTGTTTACATCGTCCCTCCCCTTCAACAAATAAAGGATAAGGACTGCAATGCGCTACTCCACGACAGCCGTGCTCGCATGGGCTGCAACAATTGGTCCTGCAGCCACTCAGCAAGTGTCCTTTGTAGCACAGGTCGGTGCAGACCCTCAAGATGGGCCAGCTCGCGGAAAGCTTCGAGTTCCGTCAGCTGAGCTGGAGGATTACATCGAGGACGTGATGGACAGGTGGCATGCACCTGGGTTGGCAGTCGCTGTCATCGACGGGGAGCACACATGGACGAAGGTAGATATTCACTGATCGACAGCCACAAGCCTATTATCCGCCCTTCACATTCCATCTTCGTTATTTGCCAAATTCAAAGATCGAATATCAATGTGCTCATTCGACAACAGGGCTTCGGCTATGCGTCCCTCGAACCGCCGACGCTTGTGACACCTCACACACTTTTCTTCACAGGCAGCACGACCAAGTCCTTCACCGCAGCGGCCTTGTCCTTGCTTATAGATAACTCCTCGGACTACTCCAACATCCGGTGGGACACACCGATCTCCAAGCTGCTGCGCGACGACTTCGTGCTCAGTGATGACTGGGCCACTGCGGTATGATCCTTCACGAGGCCCATGGTATCCTTTCTTGGGGACTGACTCTGCTGGATTCAGCACATCACCATAGAAGATGCGTTATGCCATCGTACAGGCTACCCCAGGCACGACCTGGCCATCGGCAATGACTCCGTCGAGGCGGTGCGCAAGTTGCGCCATCTGCCTCTCTCTGCTGAGCCTCGAACCAAGCTCCAGTACAATAACATGATGTATGGCGGCGCGGGAGTCCTTATCTCCAAGTTGACGGGTCTCGAACTGGACAAGCTCTTCCATGAGTATCTTTGGACTCCGATGGGGATGAACGAGACCTTTCTTGCACCATATGATGCGCTCTTCAAGCCTAGTGGGCTGTTTTTAGCAGACGGCTACCTCTGGAATAAACGCACAAAGGCCTTTGTCAAACACAGTGACCAGTCATTGCGAGGCGACGAGGCCGCCGGCGCAGTTATCTCGAATGTCCTGGACTACGCAAAGTATCTGCGCGTCATGATAGCAGAAAAGGGCCCTATCTCAAAGGCAGGACATCGCGAGCTGAAGAGACCACGGATGTTCCACGATTTCAACGCCGAGATGTTCGGGCCAAGCCCATTGTTCTACGGACTGGGTTGGATGGGCAGCGTCTTTGAAGGCGAGCAGATCTATTGGCATACCGGCACGGTGGTTCCATACGTCACATTCATGGTGATTGTGCCATCCAAAGGATATGGGATCGTCGTCACCGGGAATGCGTGGTCGAAGGTGAGGGAGCTGGTCACGTACCGAGTTTTGTATGACCTGCTCGGAGTCGAGGAGGGAAGGCGGAGGGATTTCGAGAAGCTGCATGTCATTGTCCACCTAATCTCTCAAGTCCTTGAAGCTGACAATACGGCAGATTCACAGAAGAAGAGAAGGCAATGGAGAAGCACCTGGCCACATGTCAAGAGCGACTGTACCCACACATTCCGAATCCACCTATCCCGGCGTCGGTGCCACTGGCGAGCCATGTCGGTCACTACCACCACGCGGCTTATGATAGCATCTTCGTGGCTCTCGAGTGCGGTAAAGAGAGGGCATCGTCAGACTTTCCAGCGCCGGCTTCCGAGGCTGGAGACTGTCGACTGAGTGTAGCGAGGGGCCCGCAAAGCCAACCTCAAGTCTACGGTAACCTGACCCATGTGACAGGAGACTTCTGGCTTACCCGTGTCTTCGAGGCCGAAATTGTCGACATGACAGAGGCTTGTGTACGAACGCAGTTTCGAGTGGACGCCAGCGGAGTGGTAAGTGCCATCGGGGTTGATGTGCGCCTAGAGGAGGAGACGACGCCGTTGGTTTGGTTCGACAGGGCGGAGTAGTGGATGTCCAGCTCAACGCCTTGACCCCCTAAACTCCTCAGGGGAAGAGTCTCCCGCATTACTATCGTGAGCTTGATGCGGCGTGCTGCACCCTGCAGATCGCAAAGTGTCAAGATCGTCGGCGCCTGGGCCGTGAATGTGGAGCTCACGCAGAGTCCACAATCATGACTAGTCGTACCTATATCCGGGGCTATGGACACAACTTCATAATTAGCGAGCTGTGCAATTACACAATAATCTCAGAGTCTAACGTGTGCGCGGGTTTATCGAGACCTACTAACATTTTGTCTTTCCTCAGACGCCGTCAGCACCTGGTCAAGCTTGAACGTATCTACTTGCCACAGTAGTAGGCATGTCTCTTGAGATCTCTGTCAAAATCTATTTGGCGGTCACTCTTCTGATGGCCGACTCTGCACTTACGATGCTATATATGAATACCACGTTACACCTGCAATAAAAAGCCGCTCGGGCGGTGAAAGCACTTGATACTCCTTCTATATCGGTACTCGAATTGTGACCGGGAGTTCAGCAATTTCCTCCAAAATTACAGCACTCTAGCCGCGCACGCTAGGGGTGGGAACATTTCGGCACGCACACTCAGACCTTACTCGGTCTCCCAACTTGACTCCGCTCCTTCTCCAACAGTCTCGAAGAGGAGATTCGGATAGCTCTGTCGGTGCAGGTTTTGGGGCAGGAGACCTGTCATATCCCTGGACAACCTTTGTTACCTAGGCAGTGAAAGCGGCCCCTCACCGGACGTACATCTGTTTTCGATTCGCCTTGACCTGATTACTGGGTCAAGCGGGGAGCTTGAAAGGCACAGCACCAATATCACATTGTCCAGGCCAATATAAACAAATACCAACCCACTTCACGATGTCAGCGCAATATGACTACCAAGCTTTCATTTTTGTACATCATACTCAATCACGTCTATATTCTAAGTGGATGCACCTACAGTAATTACTAATGGTTCTCCAGTCCACTCCTGCCCAGCTCTGTGCGGCAGCAACATTTGCGTCACTATCATTGGACAACATAAAAATCAATTCCCTCGAAGCAGTCACATACTCCGGCTTGACAGTACCCGCCTTCCAATCTCCACGGACTACCAATGACGAAATATCAACGGTCGACATCTGCAGCCTGACCATCGTCTACACCCACCCCGGCGATAATGATACCGTGACTACATGGGTCGGACTCCCGCTAACCTCCGAAAGCTGGAATGGCCGATTCCTCATGAACGGTGGCGGCGGGTGGCTCACAGGGATGGAGAGCGGCACCATCACCGCTGTAGCTTCGGGCTACACATCGGCGTCTACGAACGGAGGGCACGGTGGAGGTGATTGGCCAACTTGGGGCCTGTGGAGCAACGGCAGCGTGAATTGGCCCGCGCTGGAGGACTTTTCGAGCCGGGCGCTGGTCGAGGCGGTGTATTTGGGAAAGCAGGCGACGGAGCTGTATCATGGAAGCAAGCCTAGCTTCTCGTACTGGAATGGCTGCTCGACTGGTGGTAGGCAGGGTCATGGTGAGTACTGAGTCGAGCTTCGTATCCACCGGAGATGTCTAACCAACGATGTGTTGCTTATTCTAGTGATGGCCCAGCTCGTACCTGGAGAGTTTGATGGTATTCTCGCCGGTGCTCCAGCCATCAACTGGGCAAAATTCCTCGTTATGGAAGCTTGGGGCTATGTGAAGGCCCTTGAATACGGTACGTGTATCTTGAAGGCTTTCATATGGGATCAAGAGGCTGATGATGCATTCAGGCATTTCTCCGCCGCCATGTGTATTCGAAGCCTTTACGGCCGCTGCCGTCGACGCGTGTGATGCGCTTGATGGAGTTGAAGACGGTTTGATTTCTCTTCCTGGATCGTGCACGTACGACCCGTCTGCTCTGGTTGGCAGTACGGTTGAGTGCTCAGATTTCGACACGACGGTATTAGTAACCGAGGATATGGCCAACCTCGTCCGCGATATTTGGACTGGCCCAGAGACCGCAGATGGAAAGTTTCTATGGTATGGTAAGTAAAGCTTCGAGACTCGAGACTTTGCAGGGCATGGCTAACAGTCACAGGCCTGTCCAAGGACGCGCAGCTCGAGGGAATCAATCACGCAGCATTAGTAGCCTCGACTTGCACGTCGGCTGAGGACTGCTCTCTCACTGTATTTGACATAAGCCAAGGCTGGATTGAGACATTCACTCAGCAGCAAACTAGGTCCGACACGTTCAACATTACACGCGAAGAATTCTACACAGCCTTCAGCAACTCAGTCGCCACCTACACCGACACCATCAGCTTTGCCAACCCAGACCTTACAGATCTGAAGGCAAATGGAACCAGGGTGCTGGTCTGGCACGGCATGGCCGACCCGCTCATTCCCGTCAACGGAAGCGTCGACTACTACGAGCGTGTGACGGAGACGATGGGCAACGTCGATGACTTCTACCGACTTTTCCTCGCCCCGGGCGTAGGCCACTGCGGCATGGAAGGTGGTCTGGGGTTAGACCCTACCTCCGAGCTTGTTTCTGAGCTCGTGAGCTGGGTTGAAAATGGAACGGTACCTGAGACGATTGCTGGTACTGGTCCTGCTGTTGGTCCGGGCAACACTACAGCCACACGCACAATTCGTCTTTGCCCGTATCCTAAGGTACTCAGCTTCACAGGAACGGATCCGAACGATGCTGCGCATTTTGAGTGTATGTGATAGATATATGTAGATTGAGCAAATTGCCCACTGTCTGTCTTGACTAAGAGTCTCCGTGTCCCAACCAATCGTCGAAGAGGTTGCCGTATAACTCCTGGCATGAAATCCTGGGCGTCTTCTTATAAGCGCCTTCAAAGCTCACAAATTCAGCAACATCGTCCTCTTCAACGATATTAGTAGCCAGTTTAACCAGAATCTTGGCAGTGAAAGTCTGCCCAGCTTGCAAGGGGCAAGATTCTGAGACCGAGCTCTCGCACAAGTCGAAGTTTCGGTAAAGTCCAGTGATAGGCTTGTTATGCGCCGACTCGAGATACCGGTATAGAGCTTTGAACTGCATGATGGCTCCTGGTCGCACCTCCTGCATTGCGGTGGCAGTGAAGGTGGTGTTAAAATCGTCCCATTTGGGTCTCCAGTCGATTGTATGAATCCTGACCATGTGCTTGTCCTCCTTTCCGAACCATTCGCAGTATCTGATACCTTCCCAGGCTTTCTTCCACTCACCGGTAGCGGTGTCTTGGTTTGACTGACCAAGGACGTCCAGACCATTGGGTTCGTTGACGGGCATAGCAGAGCTTTGTACAATGAGGCTGGCAAAGGCGGCTGTGCCTATGGTAGCAATGCTTGACAACTTCATGTTGTATTGGAGGTGGTACTACAGTTGAATCTGGCGAAGCTCAAAAAGTGATTCAGTATGCCTGGAAAGCCATGGTAGCTGTGTGTGAGTATGAAGGATATTTGAGCAGGTGGCACCTTAATATAGTCAGTCAAAAGCTGTTGCTCAGCTGCTCCAGGCTGCACTTGGGCGCATGATCTGAGGCTAGTGTACAGCATTTGCTGCAAGTAATGCCAGTCAATGATCATTCATGACATCTGAATCTTGAATAAGAATAACATCTGAGGATTATGAGCAGGACGACCACATTTGCGGTGCTAGGCATGCTGTTTCCCATATCCTAGCGAAACCGCAGATCGTGTCCCTATCCAATCTATGGCCAATGTGTAAGTAGCTGGATATCTCTTCAGTTTGCATGTGTGACTAAACAGATACTTGTGCACAAATGGCATGTGGTGTCGTTGCTGATTGATGGTGTCGGGCCGGGTGGCCCCCCTCCCTCCCGGGGGGGGGGTGTCCCTGCCTGGTTGATGTTCCAACAAGCAGGGATGGAGATTGTTTTGGATCTGGAAGGTGCGCCCTGGATGAATTTCTGATGACAGCCTTTTGTCTACCAAGGTTGCTTGTTTGGCGATCATACACAGACACCCACCAAAACTTCATAGGCCAGGGTCCACATCCGGGAATGATTACTGCAACATAGCGAACTAATTTGCCAGCTGGCTCTGTTGCAAGTCGTCAGTCGCCGGTCACCAACGACGGTGCGTATCGAGGTCGCACACACTGCGCGCTGACGGGGGAACCATTGGCAGACCAAGACCCAGACCTGGTGTCAACCACGAATCCCTCCCCTCCCTGGACATTACATTGGATTGGGTTTTCTCCCCAGCCACCGGTCAATAGACCACTTGCGAGGACATGGATTTCGCGAAGAAGCGCAAACTCAATGCCCTGCTGAATGGCTTCGGTAGCAGACCAGCAACATCATCCGCGTCAACAAACGATCCAAATCAACTTCCCACCACTCCCGACCCAAACCCACCTGCAACCCCTCCCTCGAATCGCGATTCCGCCGTCGCGTCCCTTGACTCTCCCTCTTCCACAATCCGCACCCCTGGCTCTGACTCGATGGCCCTGCGATACTCCCAGTCCTCACTCCCGCGCTCTACTACCTCAAACGAGTTCGACCTAACAAAGCGACGAAGACTCGGCCTGCAGGACTCGACCCCCTCGAGAGACTTGAGCCCCGCCCCCAATGATGGCGCCCAGACCACCATATCCAACATTGTCCTGAGGAAGTGGAGCGGCAACAACGAGAAGAAAGCCATATTCAAGCCGCGCTTCTGTCCTGGCGACCGCGACGAGCTACTCAAACGCCTGACAAGTTTCCAGGAGCTGACCGACTGGACGCCCAAACCCGACCTGGTCAACGAAGTGCAGTGGGCAAAGCGCGGATGGATCTGCCAGGGCAAGGAACGCGTTCGGTGCACATTGTGCAACAAGGAGCTGGTGGTCACGTTGAACAAAAAGGTGGAGGACGGCAAAGAGGTTGCCGTCCTTATACCCTCTGATATCAAGGACGCGTTGGTGCAAAAGTACGTGGAGTTGATTGTCACATCGCACAGCGACGACTGTCTATGGCGGAAGCGCGGCTGCGATGACGCGCTGCTACGGCTTCCGTTGTCAAACCGCCAGAGCGCGATCCAGGACCTACGGCGGCGCTACGACGAACTGTGCGCGCGCAATTCCTTTCTACCATATGAATTCAACCTGCGTCTTCCCGAGAAGCTTAACATTAACAAAGTTCTGTCTCAACTACCGCCCGACTTCTTCGCCTCGCCCCCACCTCCGGCTACCAACACATCCGGACCGACACCGAACCGTGTGGCTCTTGTACTTGCCATCTGCGGCTGGGAGGGCCTCCACAACCAGCGCATCGGCCCTGTTCCCAATACGGCATCGTGCCACACCTGTCTGCGTCGCCTAGGATTGTGGATGTTCAAGACCAAAGAGATTGATCCAGCGACAAATGAGGTGCTGGTGCCTGCGCCAATGGACCACCTCGATCCAATAAGGGAACATCGCTTCTTCTGTCCCTGGAAGAGCGTCGAAGCGCAACAGTTACGACCGGAGGCTGGCTCTACGCGCAGAGCCAAGCTAGGTGCAGAGGAGGAGATGTGTGGGTGGGAGGTCTTGCTGCAGGTGATCAAGAACGAGGCATATCTGAGGGACCGCGAAGCGCCGAGGAGAAGGGCTGGTGGGACGTCAACTGTAGGCTCGCCGAGAACGCCCAGACACGACTCTGCGGCTAATGGCTCACCACGTGCGCCAACTCCCAATCCTGACGGCTCAGAGTCCATACTAGACGGCGAGGAGGTCGAGGACGAGAAGACACTGCAAGAGCAAGACAAGAAGCGGTGGGCGCGGTTGAGGAAAGTCAAGAACATGTTAACAAGCCAAGGCGCGAGGAAGTTACGCAAGTCATTCTCCTCCAGCCGGCCTGGCACTGCCTTGAGTCGACCAGGCACGAGCCAATCCACTGCACTGGGCGATGGCACTATCCAGCCTGACGAGGAGGCCACGCGGCCGACGACGGGCGCTGCAGCGGAGGGCACGACTTAGGAGGCGTCGTCAGGCTCAGACAGGCAAAGGTTTACAGCTGCGGCTGCTCGTGTAATATAGCATCAGCATGGCAAGTTGTCGAAGGTGGATTCTTCACTTCGTTAGCGATGGCGTTGATGTTCTTTGTTTGAAACTGGCGACTAGCAGATTTGTCCAGCAGGATTACTATGTCTCACAGATCTGAGGGCATTAGGTTGAGGGTCTCAAATTATGAGAAAAACGATACATTTCAGTACGCCCGAACGATAGTGCTGACTTCATCTGCCACGCGGAGTTCTCTCCAAACGGTTATCGCTGGGCGACAGACGGATAAGTGAGACATAGTGGTAAGAGGTCGTGGTTGCTGAGTGTTGCCGAGTGACTCAACGGCATATATCTCGATCATCTCTATCGCAATGCAGACCGTGGCTACCAGACCGTGGCTACAAGGCAAGATGCAGTGAGCTCATGCTGATTGTATTCAGATGCCGTCCTGGTCTGAACATTGTGCATTCTCACCAGGACGAAGTTCCTGGTGTATTCGAGAAGATTCGCTAACGTCCCGACCTTAGGCGGCACTAGGCTGCACGCGAATTGCATCAACCACCGATTCAGACTTCGGATATATAAGTCCTACATTTTTTCCACGCACAACAATCAGCTCCACTATAACGCACCACAGATCCAGCAATACCCTCTGCCTTCTTATCATCACGCCGAGACTCTCCAAGAAACACCACCATGACTTACAAAATCCTCTACTTCCCCTTCCGCAAGCCAGGCACCACACCCGCCCAATTCCGCGCCCACTACGACGAGAAGCACATGCCCAAGATCAAGGAAATGACCGGGCCCCTGTTTCCTCTCTCGCACGTGCGCCGGTACATCCACCGCACACAGGTCTCTCCCGTCGGGGCAGAGACCGCCGGGCGCAACTCGCATAATCCCGCCACATTGCTGAGCGGTACGCAGGCTGACTTCGACTACGACGCGGTGGTCGAGATGACGTTTGAGGATGAGGCTGCGTTCCAGGCGTTTCATGGTGTGCTGAGGGAGCCTGCAAATGCTGAGTGGATTGCGGAGGATGAGGAGAGGTTTTTGGATCGGACTGGGACGCCGTTGGTGGTTGTTTTGGGGGATTTTACGAGTTTGGAAAGGTGAGGACTTGTGCGCATGTATGGGTTTGCTAATCTGTGCTCCTTGGTACCATACCATATTGGAAGCGTGAAGGTTTGGGCTGGAAGACTGAGAACAGTGTACGGAAGTCTTGAGCTGATGACGGAGACGTTGGCGAAGTCACGCAGCTTTGCCTACGATACTATGCCTAACTTTCCAATGAGCTTTAATTTTCATGTACAGTGATTTCTTTTATTCGAAGACATAATGCCTCCATCTCAGTACAGGCAGTTCGTTGTGAGCGGCTCACGCCGTTGTACGACTTTCGCCAGCTATCGACCTACCGCTTCGAGGCCTTCGAGATTTTATTTTCGTTTTAGGAGATATGCAATATCAGGAAACATTCAGCGGAATGGAATCAGGAAAGATGAAGTTTGTTATCGTGCTCTAACAAATACTCCGCGTCAGGCCTCCTCCGGACCGGACCTCGCCGTGCAGCCCGGTGGCTCGGATCTCCGGCGCACTCCGACACTTTCCCTGTGACGAAAAAATATCCCTTTGCACGGGCTTAACCGCGATAACGACATGCTAATCACACTATAACACAAACACAAGTCTTACTCAATTCCCTCAACGCTCATCAGATCCACCACCGAAGCCCATCAACCACCATGACCAGCTCCAGCCCCTCGCCAGCAGCCCTCCTCCGCGCCATCCTCACCACCACGGAAGACGCCATAATCCCTCTAACCAGTGCCGGCGTCCAGTCCGGCAGCAAGCTCTTCGGCGCCGCGATCCTGCGAAGAGCAGACCTCAAAGCGCACACGGTAGCCACCAACAACGAGCGGCTGTCGCCGCTGCTGCACGGCGAGATCAACTGCATCCAGGAGTTCTTCACCAACCCACAGTACGACACGCATGGAAGTCCGAGGCCAGCTCCCAAGGATTGTGTCTTCTTCGCGACTCATGAGCCGTGCAGTCTCTGCTTGAGTGGGATTACGTGGGCTGGGTTTAAGGAGTTTTATTGTGAGTGTTGATATGCACACAACAAAGACCCTATCTTGAACCTTCTCCCGGCCGATTTGCAGTCAGTGCAGACAAAATGGCTCACATTGATAACCCCTGAGAGAGACTCACAGCGTAACACTGGAGTGGCTCAGTCTCGTCCTCTTTCTCTGAACCCTTGCAAAGTATGACGCTCTGGGCACCTCGGCAGGATGCTAAAACTCGGCAGATCTCTTCACGTACGAGGACTCGAGGGACTTGTTCGGGATCCCGTATGATATTGACATACTGCAAGAGGTTTTTCGTGTCAGGGCAGAGGGGGAAACAGAGACTAGTCTGGGGGGGAGGGCGTTGTATAATAGGAAGAATAAGTTCTTCGAGGGCAAGAGTCTGGGGGAACTGGTGCTGCAAGTCGACGACGAGGCGGAGAGGAAGACCCTGGAAAATGAGATAAGCAGGATCAAGGCTAAGTACAACGGCTTGTCCGAGACGTATCAGGAAGGAAAGAAGAAGGGCGTTGCAACGGCGAGTGTCTGGCAGTAGGTACAGACGACCAGGAAGGGAGTTACACAATATGCTCATTACGGGCCGCACTTGGCAACGTAGCTGCGGAGGTAAATGTCAGGTGGAAACGGTGTCTATATGGTTCTTGAATTGAGTAGTCTTGTTTCGCACAACTCGAGGTGATGGCTCACAAAACTTTTACCGGGCGAGTGGAAAGCTCCAGATTGTCTCCACGGAAGGCCCACAACCGCAGTATTGACGACTCAGATACATCCTCTTTGTGCATACAAACCCACATTGTAGAGCATAAAATATTCTCCGAGAGTGTCGTCTGGTCAACAATACTGGTATTCGGACCTTCATTGCCCGAGATTATTATGCCGTTATTGGCGGGACTTCTCAGCTCCAGTAGAAATTGTCTTGGCTCAGGATACCCATGCTACTATGATCTATCCGAGTGCTACTTCTGGCAACTACCGTCGCCTAAGAATATACTACCTATCACCTGAACAAGAAGGACTCGAAGACAGCTCGCGCGCAAATGGCCATTTATATGCAGTCACATCCGCTGTTCTTTGCTAACCCTGGGCGTGTAGTATCAACTCCACTTCTATCTTCAAGATGTTTCTCAAGACCTATATCCTCTCACTACTCCTCGCCAGCACTGCTACCGCTGTGCCCACCGTCTATCTATGCGGTGATAGTACGATGGCCGAGAACGGCGGCGGCAGCGGAACCCAGGGCTGGGGACACTACCTCCAGTATTCCTTCTCGACGACCGCGGCTGTGGTGAGCAACAAGGCTATAGCGGGAAGAAGTGCCCGCTCGTATACTCGTGAAGGACGATTCGACGCTGTGGTGGCGCTTGTCAAGTCCGGTGACTGGGTCATCATTGAGTTTGGTCACAACGACGGAGGTTCTCTGTCCACGGATAATGGTAGGACAGACTGCTTTGGTGACGGCACTCAGACGTGCCAGACAACTTACGAGTAAGTTTTTGCGAAAAGGACTTTCAGTATACAGCAATGCGGGTGTGATTACTAAGTCATCTCTGCAGTGGTGTGGCCGAAACGGTCCTCACGTTTCCAGCATATATCAAGAACGCTGCCACGAAAATACTGGCAAAAGGAGCAAAGGTTATTGTGTCCTCGGCTACACCCAACAACATATGGGAAGATGGATCAGGATCGTGGGGACCGGATCGCTTCTACTATTACGACTGGTAAGCCTGCTTCCTCAATTGGAAGCCGACCATTGGGATCGTAGCCCGATTTGCTGACATATTTCTTGACAGGCTTGCCGCATCCCAGCTTGGAGGTGCAGCCAAGGGTGCGTACTTCGTGCCGCATGGACAGTATGCCGCGCAGGCGATGAAGAACTTGGGCGCCACGACGATCAATGCCAACTACCCGAATGACCATACCCACACTGCGCCGTACCTGGCTGATGTGATGGCGAAAGCGTTCGTTTTGGGCTTGAAGTGTGGGACAAGCCCGCTGGGGGCTTTGGCTGTGAACTCTACCTCCTCTCTGACCTCGACTTTCCTTGGTCCTTGTGTGACCGGGTTCAACTCCACCGTTACAGGTGTTCTGAAGTAATTAGGCGAGAACTTGGTGAGTTTATAGGCAGTAACAAGTGAAACCCTGGGTTGTGTGCGTTTTCTTGTCTGCCGCCTATCGTGTCAGTACAATACTTCCCGGCCTGCCAGGCACCAAGGTAATGTGCGGCTATAGGGTGTGGCGGGAAGAGACTCTAGACACGTCTGATGCACTCTGTAGGAGTCGTTCGCCAGCACCGGACTGTGGCTGCCCTGATTTCAAGGCCGTAAATTGAAATATCAGACAGGGCCTTCAGGAAGCAGACGATTCATCTTGAGAAATCCCACCTCTGGGATAAACACTTCTAGGATGATTGCCTTTGGTGTACTCCCCCTTCGGCCCGATGTTATTGAATCCCATCTGATTTTGAAATGTGCGGTCCTATCAAACTGCGCGAAGCGCGAGACTCATTGGGACTCAATCGAGCACTGGGGTCCCAACGGCAAGTTCAAGCAGGACTTGGAGGGATCTGGCGAGCTCATTAAGAGCGCAGAGCCTTCGTTTTCCTAATTTGCTCATGGATTTCTGAAGGTTTATCCTCGAGCACTGCTGATGTTTCACGATGATTTGCCTTATTTTCTGTTCTCCGTACATGTCGGGCTTTCGATCATATGTTTGCTTTCGGGGGAAGGGGAACAGGCAGTCAAGTTCCACACAGTTTCGCATGTTCACCACTCTAGTTCAACAAGTAGTACATACCGTGTCTTTAATACCTTGTACAGCCTTCACAAAAACCTTCAATCTGAATTTCTCATGTATCGTAGTACGCACTCTCGTCGGTATCTAGCTTTTGGTCCAACAGAAACATAGCTGCTTGACTCTGATCTGAAGCTTCGGAACGGACTGCTGATGTCAACACTAATACAATACTACCTAGACAAATCCAGTAAAGCTTTCATAGAATCCATATTGAAACCCTGTGGATTGGCTTATATCCTGAACAAGGAGGGTGGGTGTTGACAAATCCGCACGACTAGTAGATGGAGCTTGGGAGATGAGTTGAAGGATACGGAAAATTAAACAATTAGTACCTGGTTCTCCGATGGGAGTGAATCACTCATCTCTTTGAGAATGAAGCCGAAAGGGTGCATCTCTTGAGGAGACACGAGCATCTGGCAACAAAGGAAGTCAGTCAGCTCATGGCTCGCAGCATTTCCGATCGGCCCTGACCAAACCACGCTACGGCGTACGATACTAGGCCGGGTGATCTGGAAGTGCTGCTATAGAATTCTTCGGTCGATCGCCACATATTGAAATAATTCTTGGCGAAAGCTTTCGACTGAAAACCCCCCTGCACGGCGATCACACATCAGGGTGCTATGACCACGTCGTCTGGTTGGCGGGTAAGCACAACTTCAGACGGTTCAGCATGAAACATCCTTCGAACGCGAGATAACGCTTTGCATGGACGTCGGGACGGGTCTTGATGCCCTCAACATGGCGAACATTTCGCTTTTCCCTCAGCCGAATTTCACGTCCTTCTTCAACTTGCTCGCTTGGCTCGCCTTTGCTTGCAGCGATAACGAATACGTACTTTGGAAGTTGAAATTCTGCTCATAGTAGCTCACCTGCGAGACGGGGTGCTGCTTCCGAACGTCGTTTCGCCAGTATCCTCTACCACATAATCGGAGGACTGGTTCCTAGCTCCCATAATGGCGCCAATCTCTCCACCGCTGAAGGCTCTCGCCCTCGCCACCCTCCTCCCCACAATCCTTGCCCAAGCCTGCCGCAACAACGCAACGCTTCCCCTCCCATCACAAACAGTCTTCCAGCTCGCGCCGGGCAACAACTTCACCTTCTTCGAGAACATCGTCTCGCGCTCCAATGGCGACCTTCTCATCACCATGGCCGTGCCGCAGCCCAACATCTTCCTCCTGCAAAACCCAGCCTCTGCCTGCCCGACCTTTTCTCCAGCCTTCGCCGTCCCGGGTGGCGTCAACGGGACCGACGGCATCGCGGAGATCGCGACGCGCCCAGACGTCTTTGCTGTCATCGCCGGGAACCTCAGCCTCAGCGGCGATCCAGCGAACGGCGTGCCGAACACGTGGGCGGTCTGGGAGGTCGCGCTGCAGGGCGGCACGAACGCGTCTGTGGTGAACTGCGCGCCGGGCGCGACGGTCCCGCCGGCAGTGTCGGCGCGCAAGATCGCTGACTTTCCTATGGCGCCGCGGCTCAATGGGCTGACCGCGATTCCTGGCACGGCTGCGGTACTGGTCGGTGATTCACAGCTAGGCAAGGCGTTTCGGTTGGATACAGTCACCGGCGCGATCACGACGGCACTGGATTTGCCGGAGATGAAGCCGGTGCCGGGTGCGGGGAGTGTGGACGATGCGCTGGGTTTGAATGGGATGAAAGTTGGGAGGGATGGGTTCTTGTATTTCACGAATGCGGCGGCGAGAACGATAAATCGCGTGCAGATACTCTCGGATGGTAGTGGAGTGGCGCCGGGGGCGGCGGTGCAGATGATTGCGTCTGTGCCGGGGGCTGGATGGATGGATGATTTGGATTTGAGAGATGATGGGAGTTTGTGGGTGACGACGAACGTGAATGCTTCCTTCTGGTGCGGCTGGTGCGTGTTGATCGTGATGCTGACTTGTTTAGGCGCCCACAAATTCACTGCTGGCTATCGAGCCTACTGTTGCGGGTGCGTCTGGTGTTCAGGCCCAGTTCAAAGCACCCGTGTTGGCCGCGGGAGCTACGAACTCCTTGACCATAGCTGGATGTTCGGCGGCGGTGTTCGGGCGAGGACCATCAGGTAACCGCATGATGTACGTGGCAACTGGGTCTGGAGACGAGCCGGCGAAGATAGTACGCGTTGATACGTCTGTGTGTTTATAATGGGACACGGCTTGTGACAGTATACCTAATCAACATTGCGCGGTTCGACTCGTCAGGCCTCGCTTACGGTTCCTAAGTCACCTCAGTCCTTCTTCGTCTCACCGCCTCCTATTCGTTTGAACTTTCTCGGATCCTTCCTGCTCATCAACTTCTGGTCCCTCGTTCCTTTTCCACCCTCCCAGAAACCCCTACCCTTCCGCCCTACCACACTCCGCCCACAGAACGTGCAGTTTGCCACAGCGTAATTCTGTTCTCGCGAACAATATCCGCAGATCATCCGATTCGCCCACTCGTTTATGTGGTTCTCACCATCGTCGTGACACTTGTCGCACGGGTGAACTTTACTGCAGCAGCTGAAGCGGAACCATCTATAGCTCTTTTTGTAGTGCTTGCACGCGCCTCTATCAGGCAGCGGCTCGCCAGCGTGCAAGCCGAGCTTCTCCTGACGTCGTCGAGGTCCGGACGTGGGAGGTAGTGTTGCGCCGGCAGAGTAAGCAAGAAACTTGACCTCTGGAATCTTGAAAGTAAAGCGGGCATGGCACTCTCGACAGACGTTGGTGGTAGTGTCAGCCCTCACAGCAACGAGACCCTGGGCGGCTGTGGAGCACTTGCCACAGGTTGGGACAAATGTCGACGGAAGCATATCGAAAATGGTGCAGCCGACGACGTCAACGAAGCCCGCACGAGTGGAATTGGCGTGGACGAGCTCCGGGCGAAAGGTAATGGAGAAAGGTGTCGCGCACTTGCGACAGGATTCGGACGTCTTGGCGAAGCCTGCCTTCAGCCCGCCGATCTCATTGATGGTCTTACAGCGCTCGCACTTGACGCTGAGAGAGAGAATTGATATCTGGAGGAGTTCGATGCCATGTAGCTCGACGGAGGGGAAGGAAATGGCAGTGCCGCGCTCGGCGGACTGAGATGTGACGCCGGAGGGTGGCAGTGGGTTCTTCAGCGGAAGCGCGGCGCCTCCGTCTTCGTCTTCCGAGTCGGTCGACTCATCGGAGCCTTCGTCCAAGTGATCATCCTCAACGTCGGTATACCATTCGGGAGGGCGAGGGATATACTGCACATTGCCTTTATTGTCGACGGTTTCGGGGGTTTTGGCAGCATCTTGCTCTGCTGATGTGATGGGAGTTGTGTTCTCATCTTCAACAACAACAGCAGGCTGGACGCTCTTCTTCTGTTTTTGGGCTTGTTTGGCCAACAAATGAATACTCTGCGTCAATGAGTTGATGTGGCTCATGAGAGTCAACTCTCTCTTCTCCTTCGCCTTTTCTGTAAATAGATCTTCAACGTCTTCAGCATCCTCGGACGCGACATCATTCAGTAGTACTCGGAGGGGTTGAAGTGGATATAAGATCGGCACAATGAGCTGTAACGAGTTGATACCTCGCAGACCAGCTGGAAGCTCTGCACGGCGTTTTGGTTCAAGTGGCAGCGTATAGACAATACCATCATTTGACTTATGGTAGTGGCCAAGTCGGCCCATACGTGTCTCGATCTGCCTCGTCTCCTGAGCGCGCCTGGCCCTTGCTTCTGAGATCTGCTCCCGGGTGAAGCTCTCTTCAGGCACATATGGTCTTCTTGCCACGGCAGCAGCAGGCGGCGATGGCTTTGTTGTAGCTGGAGCTTGGCCGACCTCCTGTGCACTTGTGTTCGCAGACTTGGCAGCGACATGCCTGGTGTCCTTGTAGATGGTCACCTTGACGGTCTCAGCCTTCTGCGCCGACAGGAACTCCTCCAGGTGCTTGTCTAACGCATTCGTGAGTGCTAGCAGTGTAGCACCCTGTCTCTCCTCTACCAGTCTACCCCAGCCTTTCTCAACATTGATGGCAAAGCCGCGGGGAATATCATCGTTCAAGACTGTCAACCTTGGTGGCGATCCATCTTTCGGGTAGTTTTTTGGCACTTTCAACTCGCACTTCAAGTGATCGAGCTCGAAGGGGAAGTCTGGGTCCGAGGGTTTAAGGCTGAAGATCAGCGATGTTGCTGCTCCATTGTCGACATTGGACTCCTTAGGCACGAACCTCTTGCGGAGCTGGTTGATCTGGTAGGTGCGCGGGTCTTGCTGAAGGGCGGCTGGGACGGGCTTGGGGACGATCCGGGAGAGTGTGGGCTCTGGAACGGCCTGATGACGACTTGAAGAGCCTTCAGCCAGGCTCGCTGTGGAGATCATGTTGCTGTTCGTGTATGCTGACGAGTTGAGGTTGTGTGAAGGGTCGTGAAGCATGAGATGGTGGGGCGAGGGACGAGTGATATAAAGTCGGTGACAAGGCTTCTCTTTGTTGACTGCATAAAATGTTGTTTGGATGAAGCAGCGTGAGATTGAAGGTCTGTAAAAGACAAGCCTTATATCGAGGATATCGTCTATGGTGAGGGAGAAGGTGCGATTTAGATGCTGGACTGGTCATTCTGAATCATACCACGATGACAGGGGGCCCCTGTTAGTACACATTGCAGGGTTCACTTGCCGAGTGCACGGGCCAGTTTACCACTCCCCTGGGTTTTGGCTCAATGTATGATCATTTCTGTTGCGAAAGAGAAACGCAGCATCCGAAGCAATTTATGGACTTTCGGACACTCAATTCCCCAGTCTGTCGAACTTCCTCTCAAGATCTACAATGAAATAACAAATAAGACTCTCTTTCGGAAGTATCTGGATACTGCCGCTGCCTTCGCCTATCCACGCATGGCGATACCCATCTCTCACTTCTCCGCATCTCAGACAGTACCCGTGTGTGGGCGGGCATTCAGACGTTTACGCATTTACTCAATAGGTACGCGGTTGCACAGAAAAGAGGAAAGGGACCTGAAGAACACTGCCAGGCACAGCAGATAGTCGACCTTTGGGCCAATGCCCGTCTCTCGTCCGAGCCATGACCTGCAGAACACCTAGCAAGTTGTCGAAATACAGGATGTTGAGTGTCATTTACACGTCAGACGAGACCGGCATGATTTGCGGTGATGACCATGTGAAACGCGAAGAGTGAAAAGTAAGCTCACAGGGAGCACTGTCCGTACGATGGGATGCATACAGGCTTTCTACATCAGTAACCAACCATTCGTGCGGGGTTCATACGTACTGGGAGGCAGGGCAGGTTGTTGGTAGAGTTTTAGCATATTTTCGGTGGTAACTCGAGAGCTGGTGATTTACAACAAAGGACACGGAAAGCTGATTTCGAACTTAGTGACTTGCAACCGTCCGAATGTTGATCACAAGAACAGGTCAATTGGTAGTTGTTCAACGAAATCAGGAGACTGTTTTCGGTTGACTCTGTACCGTACGGCTTGAAAGGCCTAAACGAAGGGTGTGCAAAAGACTGTATTGTGTTGAAGGTCTTCGACGGAGAGAGGAAGAGGGAGCTTGCTCTTGTATCCATACAGGTATCCGTACAGTTTTGTATGGGAAGCCAAGCCTCAAGCCTTGGTCCGTCTCTCGGCTACACTAGCTATACCAACAATTGTACTTCGCCATGCGGTTGGTACCAGCAACACCGCCACGCATATGCAATCTTCTAACTTAGGTCTAGGGCCCCCACCCCCCAGACATGATCAATCCAGGCATTATCATACATGCACGACGACCCAAAATTATCATCTACTATTATCTGCCGTTTCCGTTACGTTGAAGACGCGACAAGAACGGCGCTTGGTCGCTCAAAACAAGAAACTCAGAAGCGGTTTGGCAGCGCACGTGGATTGCCTGGACAGCGAGGTCATCGCTGGTAAGACAGACGTAGCCAATGTCTTGCAAGTAACTCGACTGATTTATCTGCAGCATTGCCAGCGGGCACGAAGGTCGTCTCGGTAAACCCTTCTAGATTAAGCGAGTGGGTTTCCACTGTTCGAATAGACTGCGAGCTGGAAGACGGCACAACCAAGTCATAATTCATAGAGGCAAAATCCCAAATACTTTCAATCTGAGCATCAAATTTCGACAAGAATTTGTAAAGAGAGCGACAGGAAGCCAAGTTCAAAGCATCATGGTAGGCAGCTTCGAGTCAGAGAAAATGTTCTTTGACTACGCCCCCGAGAAAGTACCGAGGCCTATCGCCACCAGAAACTACGAGTCGAAAGCCAAGAAGTCGTTCTTCCTCGCAGAGTTTTGCGATATGAAGAGCCAGATTCCGGAGCCCAACAATTGGACGACTATCCTCGCGCATGTTCACAAGAGTAGCATGGGCAAATCACCAGGCGGTAATTTTCGATTCCACGTGCCAACGCATCTCGCCAATGTTCCGAACGACAACTCCTGGCAGGACACATGGGAAGCCTTCTTTGCACAGTTGATGAGGAGCATATTTGACTATGAGGAAAAAGCTCACGGAAAAGCCGAGCGATTTACCATCTTGAAGATGGCGTTGCTCGAGAAGGTAATCCCTCGACAGCGGTGAACGAAGTCTCCAGCCTTGTCTCGTCCCACTCCGACATCTGGCCTGGGAACATGATGATAGAAATGAAGACCAACAAGACGATACTCTTCGACTCCTGCGCCTTTTGGGGCCATAACGAGGCAGACTTGGCAACGTGGCGGGCTCCCAGATACAAAATGGGAGCGCCATTTTATCGAGAGTATCAGAAGCAGATGCCCATCTTGGAACCTCAAGCAGAATGGGACAATCGCAACGCGCTTCATGCAATGTGTGTCCTCAGAGCACCACAGTTCCCACGAGCACAGACTGACCCAGTTTTCAAGACGATATGATCTCTTAGTATCGGCGTTGTTTCCAGATGACAGTGGGTCCGATTATAGGCATTTGTGAATTAGTTGTAGCCTGCTTGCTGGCCCATCCGATGATAACGTCAAGTTGTGCGAACTGTCTAACACGCTTTCCCGTTAGAGCATTGACTGAGATGGAAAGGCTGGTGGCAAAATACCCATATGGCCATGAAAATGACTGCAGTGTGAGGAGTGGATCGCGGTCTATGAAGACAAAATTATCTTACAAACTTCAAGATTGACTATTGGATTGTGTTTTGGCACCTTGGATGGGGGTGGAGAATGGTTTATGTAATTTCGTTCTCGCCTTGCTTGCCCCCTGACTTCGCCGGTCTCGTTACAATCTCTTTTCTGGGACTCAGCGACATTCGTTGCTTTGATTCTTGAACCGCTCCTCGTACCGTCCTTACGGCTTCATACCGGCTCGCCTTTGTTGTATTTCTTGAGCACCTCCCAAACTGAGACTCCTTCTCTGCACACAGCACGAACTAAATGATGATTGCAGCGGTTGAAACTCACCGACCCACTTTTGTTCATTTCGTAAGATGGGTGATGATAGCACCCTCTCCAAGCTCCCTTCAGAATTGTTGGCCCGGATCTGCAAAGCCTTGGGTTGTGGTGACTGGGCGCATAAAAGAGGCTTGCGTCTCGATTCAGTTCTATCGAACACAGGAATATGCAAAACACCGACTCTTGCAGCATATGCCAGAACCTGCAAGCGGATGCATGGCATTGTCATGCCAGTACTCTACAATGCTGAACTCCAGGATCACTTTGCGTATGGCATATTCTGGGCTGCCAAGCACGGCGCACAGATACCTTCGACAAATTCCTCCAATATGGCGGCGACGCCTACGTCAACGACGCAGCCTTGTCCATGATATTCTTCGTAGATGAAGAGGGCCTAAGCTGGGACCTTTTGAACAGTCTGATATCGGAGGTGCTATATCGGCAAGACTGGTGGGAGCCAGACGACCTGTCAGAGATGCACTACATCTTCCCACCGCTTGCCATCGCCGCCATGTATGGCCAGGATCAGTTGGGTACTCGACTCTTAGACTGTGGTGCTCGCATTGAAGCACCGTCACAAAACATATGCTCATGTCAAAGTTTGACGGACCATGTCTGCCATGACCAAATCCTTCACCCACGCTTGAATCCTTTCTTCACCCCGCTTCACCTTGCCACGTGCTACGGCAATCTCTCAACGGTCAGATTACTTATATCGCGCGAAGCGGACGCCGACAGTGTGAGCAAGGTGCGCTCGATAAGGAGTATGTTGCTCTACACGGCCTCATTCCCGTTATGTAGTACATCTTAACAAAAGCGCTCGTGGACGTTGACGGGGGCGATATGCATGAGACCCCTCTCCATTTCGCCATACTCAACATGGACGACCTGTCAGGCGTGAAGATGTTGCTGGCCTGGGAGCTAGCCTCACGGGACTTGATGGAAGTCCGTTCATGACGGCTTGTAGGGCTGGAAACTTCGAGGCGGCGTTGGTCCTTATGGACGGAATGGTCAAAATCCAGCCGAAGTACCAGTTGTTTCAAGAGATCACTGATTGGCGCCTGCTCAGAACCGTCTTGGTGTCATGGGATCGCTTCTTCCGCACTAGCATACCTACAGGTTTAATTCGGACTGTCTGGGAGGAGCAACAGGCAGAGCTTGCACAGAAAATTCGCACGTTGGGTTCCGGCATGCCACCGCCCGAACCTCCAGCTGTATACGAATTTTGAAGCATCGAACCTTTCGCAGACTTGATCGTGGACGGGTGCCCGTGATGGACTCTGCAGCGGAATTCGAGACCTTGTGGCCATGGAGCATAGTGTGGGGAGGTCAAGGTCGGTTGCTAATCGGGTCTTTAGACAGATCATAAGTTCCTTGAGTTGAGATCAGCTGTGGTTCATTCGAATAACCGTTTGGATTAAAGTCAAGTAACCACGCCTCTAGGCACGCCGACTGATACTCCCCAAATTTATTGTCCGGAGAAAAGCGGGATTGACCCACTCTAAAACACCCACAGATAACTCTACATGGTCAACCTTAGTAGGCCGTTGAGTGTTTCTTGTGCTTTTGTTCCTGCTTCACAACCAAGTCGATGTCTAGCTCTCAAAACCTTTATTTCCGGCCCCGACCGCGAATTTGTCATTATGTTGGTTTACTGCGGTCTTTGGAAGATCGAGTCAAGCCCCAACAGAGACAGCCCTGGAGCATTCCGTACAGAGCGCTGAACTTGGCAGTTTAGACCCCAGACTGCTGGGTGCTGAGAGCCTGAAACAACAAAGAATCACCCTGCCTTGACCATCAGCAGCGTGAATCTTAGCACTTGGCAGTATGACCGGCGAGCGCGAGATCTGCCTCGCCACGTTCATGATAGCACATCAAAAGTCTTGTCAGAGCTTTGATCTCAATCATTAGGCTCAGTCACGATATCTTCATGTTGAGGGGCCCTGCCACATCAAGTACTCGAAGCAATCCATTGTGCCATCTCGTCTCGAGTCACTGTTGAGATCTAGCCGTAAGCTCAGACTAGAAGTTCAGTCTACAGCCCAACCCAGCTTGGCACGCACCATTGCCGCTGTCATCTCAACAGTACACCGCGCGACGGGAGCCAATGCCATAAGGCTTCTCTAACCCTATTGGGGCTGAAGCAGCCTTGAGTCTGGGCCCCACTTTCTGGAACTATCGCGGAGATCTCCACAAACACACTGTGTTTCAGGCACACAGCCAGCATCCCTGTGCGGCTCAGTTTGTTAAGCTTCTTTCAAACGTTAATTGCGCCACGAGGTTGCACCCATAGGCCCTGTGGAAGAGCCTGATCCAGGCCGTCCATGGTCACAGCAGGACGTCATGTCATCTCTCAGAGGCCGAAGCTCTAGCTGTCAGCCATCACAATCGGCCGGTCGAAAGTTCTCCTATAACACCTAGACCCAGCAATATCTTGCCAGTGCGTTCCGCCCCCAGACGGATGTCGATGTCCCGAAGCAGCTTCGCCACGACCTCTGTTTGCACATCCGCGAGCCTCATCTATTCGATGGGCGTCATGTTGCAGCGTGACTCAACGGCACCTTGGTGCTAGACCTGTGCAAGCGAGACAGGCCTCTATGTTTCGCACATCCTTCTCTAGACATGCTTAGCCTCCATCTTCACGGGGACGCTTGGCCAGGCAGGAGAATTGGGAAAATGAGCAATCACTCACGAGTCCTAACGATAACTCAGAACACTCACTGCGAGTGCCTATCAACACACCACCTTCTTTGGACGAGCGTCTTCGAAGAAAGATCACTCAGAGACCCGGGTAGTTCGAAGTTTATTATGCGGGCCACCACCATTCAAATCTCGAATCTGGTCGTCATTTCTAAATTTGCAACTGCATATTAGCCCGATCTCGAAAACCCATGCTGTTTGATCCACAGTTTGGCGTTTCCCTGCTCTCACAAGCCCTCAGCAAGCAATAGCCGCTGGCCTTACACAGGAGCTGTATGATTTTCAGATCTGCCGCCAAGCCCCAAACGTGGACGATCCTCGTCGCTCACAGTTCGAGAATCACTTGCGGGCGGCCTGAGTGGCCATGTCTTTGTCACTGTCATGTTTGCGTTCCTTCCAACAGAACCCGGTACCGCACGATCTTCTCTCGCTCCCTCTGTTACGATCTCCGTGCCAAGTCGCCTTCACATACCTTGTCAGCTCGCTTGGTACCTGAGCTCATTCGCGCCCAGACGCCTCCTGTGCAGCATGCATGGCCAAGCTTGATGTGCGAACTACTCGACAGATCCAGGCCTGTGCCCAGGTCATCCTAGTTCTGACAACTCTTCGTCCATAGGGGTGGATATCGTCCACAATCTGTGACACTCTTGTAGTTGAGACCAGATGGACTCTGTTAGACGCTATGGCATTCGAGTTGTTCCGAGAGCATACCCATTGAGCCAGGCCCATGTTAGAGATGGGATCAGTCATCCCAGGCCATCACCCGGGGCGGTCCCCAGAATGCTGGGATGGCAGTATTCAGGCTCGTCTCTTCGCAGGATTGAGACGAGATAAAAGACTTGCATCTCTTCCTTTCTCTTCCCCGGTATCTCCTCTCTACCCACTACCCCACCAAATAAGCTTATTTCCCTCTCGTTCCTGGGGAACTTGTTGATTATTTCTTTCTTTTCTGCCCCAAGTACATGCTAACGGGTCGATCCCATTCCCTTCACCGAGCTGTGCTCTTATACCCCTCCTTGCCTAATACACATTCACTATGAAGAACATTGGAAGCATCGCCCTGCTGCTCGCAGCTGGAGCAGGCTACGTTGCCTCTCTCCCCGCTGGCGACAGCGTCGCGAACCAGGTCCGTGGCTATCAAGGCGGAGTTACCCACGAGATGCTCGCCCGTGAGCCAAAGAAGAACAAGGGCAATGCTGGGGCGGCTACTGGTAGGACTACCCACCTACACCAAATTCATTGCAAATCTGACATTATTTAGCAGCAGCAAATGGCACAGCCACGGCCGATGCCGCGGCAGGAAAGGGAAAGAAGGCCAAGGGTGCTGCCGGTATGTGACGCAACCCGCAACATTAAGGAGCGCTCCATTACTAACCGTTCTGACATTGCGTAGATGTCGGAGCTGCCGCCGCCGCCGACCCAGCTGCTGCCGATGCTGCCGCTACCGGCGCGAAGGGAAAGAAGGCGAAGGGTGCTGCCGGTATGTCTCCATGTCTAGCCATGTGACTCCTTTTCTTCTATGCTGCTTCTGACGCGACGTTTAGCTGCTGCTGCCGCCGGGAATGCCACTGCAAACGCTGCCGATCCTGCTGCTGCCGCCACTGCTGGCAAGAAGGGAAAGAAGGCTAAGGGTGCTGGTATGTCTCCAAGTCCGGCCACATAGGGGCCAATTCTGTCACACAAATCGCCTCTAACATCATACCTAGCCGCTGCCGCTGCTGCCGGAAATGCCACAGCAAACGCTGCCGATCCTGCTGCTACCGCTACCGCCGGAAAGAAGGGAAAGAAGGCCAAGGGCGCCGCCGGTATGTACTTCCTCGTCTGATCATGTGAAAGTCATCTGTCATAGCTCGTTTCTGACACGTACAATTAGCTGCTGCTGCCGCCGGTAACGCCACAGCCAACGCCGCCGACCCAGCGAACACTGCGGCCGCGGACGGAAAGAAGGGCAAGAAGAACAACGGCGCCGCTGGTAAGTAGCCTCTAATTTGTCGATACATCCTCTCCACGCATTGTCTGACATCTACCAGCAGCAGCAGACGCAGCCACCAATGGCCAGGACGCTGATAATCAAAACGGTGCTGCCGCGGGTGGCCTTGATATTGCCTCGATCCTTGACGGGCTACTGGGCGGGGCTGCCGCTGGTGGAGCCGGAAATAATGCCCAAGCCCAAGCTGGAGCCCAACAAGGCGGCATCGCTGATTTGCTCGGAGGCCTGTTGGGCAAGCGTGAGGATGGCGAGAAGCTCGAGGCTCGCCAGGGCAAGAACGGTGCTGTCGGCGGAAAGGCAAAGTAAGTAACTAAAGAAATTCAAAGAAGATAATCTTTTATGCTGCAATATACTAACACCATCGTCTTTTTTAGGAAGGCCCAAGGCGCCAACGCAGGTGCCGCCAATGCCGGAGCTGCCAACGGTGCTGCGGCCAATGGTGCGGCTGGAAAGGGCAAGGCTGCCGGCAATAACGCTGCTGCCAACGCCGGTGCGAACGCCCAGGCTGCGAACGGAGCTGCCGCCAACGGCGCTGCTGGAAAGGGCAAGGCTGCCAAGGGTAACAACGGAGCTGCCAATGCCGCAGCTGCCAACGCTGGAAACGCCAACGCCCAAGCCGCTTCCGGGGATACCTTCGTCAACCCTGCGGCCAGCAACGGAGCCAAGGGCCAAGCTGCGGCGGCTGCGGCGGCCAGTGCTGTTGACCTCGGTCCTGGAGCGCTCACGGCTGCTCCGGCGGCGGCGACTGGTGGCGCGAATGCAAATGGTGGTGGCAAGAAGGGCAAGAACGCTGCCAACAACTAAGGATTGGGAAGGGAGTGCGGTCGTGGAATTTTCTGCGAGGACGTTGACCACAATATTTTGTGTCTGCCACTGTGTGGTATACTGTAGGAGCCAGAACATAATCTAGACGCCAGGTGGAACGATGAGCGAATGAAACATGATGTGTATGACCAAATACGTTTCCACTCTTTCAATACTTGTGGATTTCAGTCAGTGAGATACCGGCAAGACAACAAATAGGACCTGAAGCAAATTGCGCACCTGAGGTCTCTAACTATGAATTTGCCTTTCTCCTCAAATCGAGAATGTTTTTGAGTTTCAAGACACCCTTCGCGCCCCAGCCAGCAGGTCCACTCTCGACCTCGGGACGCACAGCACTGTACCACCCCCAGGCCCTCTGATCCAAATCTGCAGTGGTCAGAGTATCGGCCCAGCTGTCAAACAATAGTCGGAGTGCACCAAGCAGCAGACCCAAATTCTCCTCTTTTTCGGCATCTTGCACCTTCACTGTCTTCTTCTTTGCGGGCGACGTGCTGGTGCCGCCATCATTTGGTGCACTAGCGAAGTTTCGTAGCAGATAACTTCTCGCAGCCTCGGGACGGTGGATCACCAAGCCGCCTGCGGATGCTGCAGCCTTGATCTTATCACGCATAGCCTCCAGATCAAGTCCCCAGACAGCCTCTCCGCCCAACGAAGCTTCGACGCCTGTCCGCCGTAGCCTTTCCGATAAAGCAGAGCTGACAACGTTGCGCATCAGCCGCCATCGATCCGGACCAAGCATTATCCCACCATACCACCGTGTCATGACAACGAGCGTGTCCATTGTGTTGGTCTCACGCAGAATCCGCAGTAACAAGTCCCCTGCACCGCTCTCGCCGTCATCGTGCGAAGCTTCGCGTGGATATGTGCTGATAGCGGACTCAGCTGGGCGAATGCGGTAAGCCCAGACGTTGTGGCTTGCTGATCTAAGATTCGGATGTGTGTTCATGAGAGCTTTAAGGAGATTCGGCCGTTGTGAAGGTTCTGTGATCGTTGTTGCGCGTGCGATGAAGGTGGACTCTTTGAGCGACACTGACTGACTCGTGGACCAGGTGTTGGAAGGCGCTTGCTCAGCAGATGTGGGCTGGTTTTCTTCTGCTTTCAAAGTCGATACGCTGGACTGCGTCCGAGCACTGTCTTCTGTACCTCGATCTTCCTCTTCGCCCTTCCAGTCATACCCGCCCCTCTTCAAGACGGCGACTTCACGTCCCATGACCTTGACTCTGGGCTGCCCGTCGCCAAGTCCCTCCTCGTCCGCACTCGGGCCTTTCGCAAGACCGATGCTCACAGCCTTGGACCTGGAATTTGCACTAACCACCGCCTGGGCAATGGAAAGCCTGCTCGAGGGAGGCTGCTCTGGCATAGTGTGCCGGATAAGCTCGAGGGCAAAGGCCAAAACTAGTGGTGCGCGATTGGTCTGAATCGCCGTGCCAGCTATGCGCTCTTCGTCCGTGTCGAGGGGCAGGGCAAGCGAGTCCTCCAATTGCTGAGGCGTCTTTTCCGACGGACCGAGAAAGAAGGGATCGTTGTGTTTGACACGCTTAGCTGAGGTCTGTGATGAAGAGGCTGTCGCAGGACGTTTCCCGGTCCCAGGGGACGTCTGCTTGCGCTTGAGATGTGCTTTACAGGCATTCTGCAGGGCTCGGGCGGCTTTCGGGTCGTCGAGAGCGGACTCGACGGTAGGAAGAGACGCATCTGCTATCTGCTGGATACTAGCACAAGCGTCAGAAATGTGTTGTTTTCGCCGGTTGAGGCGCGGAAATGCCATCTCGTCGTTGACTGACCTTCGCAGGCTCGCGGACTGGAGCGCCCTTATCTGGCCCATCGCGTCCTTGATGGGCATCTTTCGAGCTGTCTGCAGCCGCAAGAGCTCTTGGAGATCCTGCTGGGTAGCCATCGTCGCGTGAAAACTGTTCGAAAGACTCCTTCGATGTGATAGTGGCTAATGAGACGCGTGAATGGAAGAGGTGAGCGCGTCGGTGGCGTCATTGTGGGGCCTTCCACATCGGGCATAAAGTGATCACTCCATAACCCGAACCCTCGAGACGTCACCTTCCCGTCCTATCTTCAACATCAATTTTGGCCCATTTCAATGATCATGGTTTCCATCTCGGAACGTCAATAGTCAAAATTATGAAGCAATCAATTTGCCCAAAGGCTTCTGCAGCTGCCAAATCATTCGATACCAACCTGTTCTAAAACTTGGCATGCACTACGCAGAGCCATCGTGCCTACAATGCCGAATATGGTCCGTTCACTGTGATAGGAGAGGAGACTCGAGTGTTACCAAATGACAGATGGAGGATGGATATTGACTGTTGCAGATGTACTCGGGGCGCTTGGCAATGCACATCTGAGGCGGCACATCTAGCTCTTCAGGTGCATGCATGCATCAGCTTTGGCTGTGTGGAGCGGATGCCCCCGTCTTACATTCTCGCGTATGCACATTTACCATCTTGATCCGTACACAGCGAAATTTTGCACAAATGTCGAATGCGTTTATGCTCGGATCATCAAATAATCGGAAATCATGCACAGAGTTCTGCAGAAATCTGCATTTACTGAAACGCATTGCTGGGAGATTGCCTAGCCACGAGGATTTATTGGCCCATTTTGGACTGCCCAACGGCCACCAACACAGCTGGAGGCTTGGTACTTGGGATGAGCTGCAGCGCAGAGACTCATGCACCTTCTGTCGACTCGTCGTGGCTGCACTGCTGGACGGGCAAAGTGTGGCAGACGGCTTGATCGCCCCAGCACAGGAGATCAGGACCCTGCTCGTCCCTGGCGAGCAAGCATTCCGCCTACCCTTGGTGGAAGTCAGGCTTACCTTCGTGGCAGAGGGTGAACATGATGCCAGTGGACCAGACAATGCCCGAGCTGTGGCAGGGTCACACATTCAGCCGGCGCTCGTGCGGAGATGGTTGCGGACGTGTTCAGAGAAGCATCGCTTGACTTGCGGAGCACAGCAGCAGACGGTAAATCACTATGCTCATTTGTTTTGTCTCGGGTCCGTGACTGACTGGTCTGTAACTAATAAAGCTCCCAAAGGATCATGACACGAAGTCTACCAATAAGCAAGCTGTCTTTCGCGTCATCGACCTGGAGCTCGGCTGTATAAGACAGATGCCGCTCGAGACGCAATATGCTGCTCTAAGCTATGTGTGGGGTCATCTTCCCATGTACAAGCTTAACATTAGGAACCTCGACATGCTTATGACTCCTAGAAGCCTTGCATCGATCCGTACCAACCTACCCAAAACGATCAACGATGCCCTCGATTTTGTCAAAGCAGTCGGCGTGCGATACCTGTGGGTCGATGCCTTGTGCCTCGTACAAGATGATGAAGAGGACGTGAATATGGGCATCCAGCTCATGAGCGCAATCTATCACGACTCGCTGTTCACCCTCGTTGCAGGCTCAGGAGTAGACGCCAACGCCGGGTTACCAGGTGTTCAACTCGACTCCAGATCCGCTTCTCAGAGCGTGGTCGATGTTGCCCCAGGTCTACAAATGACAGCTACACACAGCATAAATTGGCACCTGTCCCGCTCCATTTACAATGAGCGCGGCTGGACCTGCCAGGAACTCGTGCTCCCTCGTCGCGCCGTCATATTCGTCAACAACAGTGTCTATTTCCGCTGTCAGTCCGCCAATTGGAGCGAGGAGACAGCCTCGGACTGTTGTTCCCCCACGGAAGACTCCTGGCTAGACCCGGACGACTTCGACATTAGCCGCATCCCCGCGCTGATCGAAGGCCCCGAAGCTGCCTGGTGGGCGTACCAGAAGCTTGGTGAGGGCTATTCGCGGCGGGAGCTTCGCTTTGATAGCGATGCGCTGCGTGCGGTAGCAGGGATCACGAGGCCCTTGGCACAAGGCATGGACACGTGCATGCTACAGGGCCTGCCACTGCGGTATCTGGACAATGCGCTGCTGTTCATGTCCTCGACGGGGAATATGAGGCGTCGGCCGGGGTTCGCCAGTTATTCGTGGGCGGGTTGGGCTGGAAGAATTATGTGGCCAAGGGAAAATTTCGACTGGGGAAGGAAGAGGAAAAGGCCAGGCTCAGAATCGGAAGATGAGAATGATACCGGGGAGGAAGAGCAAGTGCCGGACCTGGCAGCTTGGATGAATGCACATACCATGATCGCTTGGTCCGCGAGAGGCCCCAACAAAAATGTGCAAGCATTGTTTCCTTGCACACGATTTCGGCAGTCCGTCTCAGCACTCATGTCTTTGGTGCTGAGGAATACCGGAGCTGTTCCAGAGGGCATGGCCCATGATGCAAGCGACGCTGGTTTTGCTGCCATACACTACCTGACAGCTGTCACTCAGCACTATTATGAGCCGGTCAATTTCGAAGAGAGACAGACACGGGCCCCAATCTCTGCCCAAGAGATCGAACAACTTGTCTCAACCGATCTTGGATATCAGGAGATGATGAAACTGGAAAAAAGATCGCGGATCGAGGCGCAAATCGAAGACAGTAGCGATTTTTCTTCACTGACACGCCGCTGGATGACTAATTGGATAGCACAGGCACGGTTCCGTATGTACACGCCCTCTCTGTCCCTGCTATGTGATTCCAAGACTCTTACTAACTTTCAACAGGGCAGAAGATGCGCAAATCTAGAGCCCAGGCTCAAATAACAAATGATTGGGGAGCAACCACGAGCGCAAAGACAGTATCGTCTGCACCTATGTTGGGCTTGGTGGAGCATTCTTCGCCATTACACGGAGCTACAGTCCAGGATCTAGCACCGGCGCAGTCGCAATCGGCTGCTAACTTCAGTGAGATCCAACTTATGCAACCCTTTGCAGTAGTATATTAGGGAAGTAACTCACACTTCCATCCATCTTAGGGACCAGAAGAGACCAGCGCATTGCTCGAAGTGTCGGCTTCGTAGAGGCAACGGACACAAAGACAGTGCATCCGAAGCCCACCGCCACAACTTTTCGAGCACCGTCAAGTATGGCAAGCCAGCGATTCTGTGCAAATACGTTCCGTAAGCAGAGCTGCACAGTATGCTGCGTGTGCGTTCGCTAATAGATTCACCTAGGAGACAGAGCTGATCAACGTCTTGCAAGGACAGTGAAAGAGAACGATGAGGGGATGGAGATGATGCCAAGTCAGTCATTGTCACCCAGAAGTGATCTCAAGCGGTCCAGACTTAACAAATCAGCTCCAACAGCAACAGCAACAGAAGCACATGGCTTTCAGCCAATTTTGCCAATGCCGGCGTATGGGCAGTACACTACCCATGGGTCGATGGATGACGAGACACAACCCAGTCAGACGCTCCCTTACCAGTTCGGACGATCTTCGACTATGATGACCAATATGACGAGTCAGGGTTCATTTGATACTGAGGATCGCAGAACAGACGCTCTGCCTACTAAAAGTGAGCATTGGCGGGACACTTGCTTGACGAAGGATGGAAATGCTGCAGTCGACGGCATACAACGTCCTGGAGTACAGGACAACACCGCACAAAGCGCTATCTCGCCCAGACATGGGACGACTTCACTGTCTTCTTGTAAGCGCGCAGGTTTGCGAATCATATCCTCTTCAAGTTATGCTAACAAAATGACAGATCAGGGGGACCAAAACAGCGCTGTTAGACCAGACAACACCCATTCAACTCCTGATACTTCGATGCATAAAGGCAAGCAAGTACAGCTGATTCTGAAGGAACAGCAGAACAAGAAACGTCTCATGACCGCCCGTATGTGTCCCACTGCCGGTTTCAGAATTACACGGCGGTGATAGCTAATCTTCACAAGTGCCAGGACAACAAGATGCACAACGCTCAATCAAAGCTGAGGGTCTGGGGTTTGTCGATACAGACACATGGCCCAAACTCTGTAGGTATACAGACTCTTCGCTTGTCGCTTGCCCAGCCTCCAACCCGGATGTATCGCTCCACTGTTGTCGGCCATCAGCTAAAGTGTGGTAGCTCATCAAGTCGGACAAAGGCCAAACGAGGAGTCTGATTCGTCCCGCATACCTACTTCCTCGACAGACACGAGCCAAAGGGGTCACTGGCAGGTGAATCCGGGCGTGGTGAAGAGACAACAGCCTCCAGAGAAATGCCGAGACGAGCTTCAACTTCGTAAGTATCAGTACAAGGACGGCAGCGATAGCGAAGTCGAAAGATCCACCGCTGAAAATATAGAAGACCACACGATTTTCGAGCTTGAGGCGGATGTTCCACAATTGTACGATCCCCAGAAACCGCCTCTCTTAACTGCGCCCTCCGCCTCAACGGATGAACCAATCATCGAGCAAAAAATGCGACCAAAGCCGATGGCCAATAGAGACAACTCACCTCCGTACCCGCTCCTCTACTTTCAGACAATTTCTATCAAGCTTATCCTCGGGGACCGCGCCTGTACGAGCCCGTCCGTCCAGACACCAGCTACGAGCACGGAACCAAATCAGCGCCTACGCACCACCACTTCCACCGTGTTCCCCGCCACGAACCAAATATACTGGTCCACGCTCTCGGCTAACGACCGCATGCCTGGCGCGCCCCTATACTCAAGCAATGACAATGGCAAGGTCGTAGGGTCGTTGCATTTAGATACCTGCGACGCTCAACCTGGGGCCGAGGTAGAATGCCTTCTTATAGCACGCGCGCCAAAGCCCACGCTAGGGTCGGCGTTGAGTGGAGCGAACGTGGTCCCTGGCGAGCTGTTTTGGGTGATGTATGTCGAGGTTTCTGAGAGGGAGGGTGTTCTTGAGCGCCGCGGGATAGGTCAGGTTCTACAAGAGGCGTTCGATGGCGTTGCGGAGCTCCAGACGGTTTTTCTTGGGTAAAATGCATGGACATTGGGCCGGGTTTTTGGATAGATGTGCAAAGCTGAAGGTGCCTGGGTGGAAAATTATACAATTTACATGGGAAGCCGGCTTCGCCAGAATGCTAAGACTTGAAATACACTGACCATTTTCCAATCATGAGCACGAAATTTATCATGGCACCATGGCACCAAACAGTTGAACATCCTGCATCTCTGTCACAAAGACCGCGACACAGCAATGAGTGGCACACACCTGGAGTATTCCAACATTCTTTTGCGCCATGTCCAAGCAGTGACCTTTCCTCTTTCCTATCAGTAAAGCCATGCTTGAATAGGCGAAATTGACTCCGAAGGAATATATATATATATATATACATACATGTCTTTTGTGAAGCTGCATGTCACGGCCGGGCTCTCAGCTGGTATATTTACCTTGCTCCCGTCTTGTGAAGTGCACTGAACAGCTTCATAATCATCAGGGGCACACGACGTTATATTAGAGCGTCGCTATTACTATGTCTCACTAACGTTTCCTACACTTTCTTCAAACCAGTAACAATACCTTCTTGTCTACGTAGACAACGAATATGAACATCACAAAGGCAAAACAAGAAAAAGACTACCAGCCACGATGAATACCATCACCCACCTCCTCACCCTCCTCAGCGTCTTCACGCTTGCCATCGCCAACGGCTTCTAGGACACCTGCTCCGAAATCTCGCTCGAAAACGGCTACTCCCGCGACGCGAACTGCAACACTCCTCCCATGGGCCCGCCCTGAATCTGCTCAGTTCTGCAACTCGACAAGTGCCTGGACAACTCTCATGGAACACTCGTAGCTCAGGACTCGTACACATTATCCCTAAGTACCCGATTGAACGTTCAGTACCTACCTGGGCAAACTCTCCTGAAATGGATCACTAATTCCGACACCATGCTAGGGGGATGTTCTTGATGAGTTGCTAAAATTGCAGAAGTGGTGATCCGCCTATTGGCCAGTACTCCATCAACTGGCAGTGCTGGAACGGCCAGATCGATGCGAACAACAATCCTGTCTACGTCGAGACGGAGTATGAATTGAGTAAGATCACTCCCAAAATAAGACACAAACTGGATCGTGTTCTGCTTTCTAGGGCTAACAACATGGTGCAGCTTCCATTGTGTCCATTTTCGATGGATATTTGAAGTGCTTTGGCCATACCACACACGTCTGTCGTTAATCCAAGGGATGGGTAGGATGGAGTCTGTCTGAGGTTCTCAGGTTTGAGGAAATAAGAAGAAAGCACCAGCATAGTAATTTGAAAAGAGCAGAAGTCGAAAAAGTATTTCTGACTCGATTCTCAAATTTGTTATTGTGCCAATGTGTGTGTTGAAGAAAGAGATTGCACAAGTCGGGCAGCCGTGGGAGATGATTTTCAGCACTTATATTTTCGAAACCATTGCTCCGTCAGTACAGAGATGATCATCCAGCACCTTTTTCAATAGAATCCTAGGCCACTCAGAAAATATTGTGCTTGCGTCAAACATGCCTGTTCGTTTGGGCGCCGTACGGAGCGGGGGAGTTCCCAACATCAACTCCAAGAATCATACCAGGCATCACTGATTAGGAAGGATCAGACTGAGTGCATTGTAGTAGAGTGAAGAGGCTACTGAGAGAGCATTCGTCTATGAATTCTGGGAGGGCAATAGAATTTTGCAGGCTGATTCTTGGGCAAGAAGTGGAAAGTCTCCTTGGAGTTGAGGGACTTGCGTCTCCTTATCACGTGGTTGGTTCACGGATAATCATCTCGTGAACAATTCTCGCGAATCTCGAATTTTTACTACACCACTTGCCGGCATGCGTGCAGTCCTCGATAGTGCTTCCCAAAGCCCATCGTGCATCGACAGTGCACACACCGCACCCGCAGCAGCCACGCAAACCAAGGAGCTTCATCTACCACCACGTAGCTCCATGCCAATCCCAATTCCAATCCCAAGCGAGCACAACTGCAGGGTCCCGCACCTAGCATCGAGATTCAGACGAAAGAAGAAACAATCACTGCAGATGGTGCTGCAGAGCAAATCAAAGCTTGGCCATCGGGCCAGGCGAACTGCAGCGGGATCCTGCGCGGCTTGAGGGGGGGGTCCCCTGAAGGTCAGGCGACGAAACCCTGTCAACTGCGCTGGATCTGATTGCCTTTCGGGCGGGCCACCTGCATTATGCACTGCGCCAGCTTGCACCACGTGGCCATTTGCCGACCGACGACGACCAAGCTATTCTCGGACCTGTCGATTTCGCACGGAATCCCCCGGCTAGAAGAAGTGTCGTTTGCTGTAATCGATCGACTGGGGTGGGAAGGAAATTGCGGATTGCGCGGGCGGGCTGTGAGGAAATTTGGCCACAACGACGTTGAGAGTTCACAAGAGGGCACAGTCCGGGGCGTGCGAATGAGTCGACTGGCCGAAGTCCAAGCCAATGTCTACAGCTCAGCATGTCAGGCGGTGCATAATCCAGGCCGGCAGCACGGCGGCGAGAAGTCGCGGCGCGAACATATCAAGATGCGGTCTCACAAGGCAGACCGAGGCGGGGAGGTCAACGGCGTCCATGTCACAACGGCTATTCAGCACGTCACCGGTGTATAGGGCACGAATGAGGCCAAAGGCAGAGTCGACATCATCACCAACTTCCAATAGCCAAGCACCCAAAGCGCAAACTTCAGGAACAGGAAATGCAAAGCATGATAACCGCCAGACCATTCCAGAGCTGCTCGAGAAGCGAAAGACTCCATTCGTCGCCGCTGGCCTCGCTGCCATGGTCCTCGGTGGCTATCTCTCGCTGCTACTTATTGGAGTCCTCGACGGGCCAAAGGAGATTGACGGCGATGAGCACGACTGTGTCCCCACGGGCCGCCCGCTCGATATGCGCCAAGGCCGCATCACTGCCTTGGTCTTCGACCAGGAACTCAACGCGTCCGAGCGCCGTATGGGCATCACAAGCCTGCGCAAGACAATGAGTGGGCTGGCGCGTGGCCACGTCTTGGAGGTTGCGGTGGGCACAGGGAGGAACATCAAGTTTGTCGACTGGGACGAAATTAGAGCTGCTGCGCCGCCCATCGCAGGCCAGGACAACATGGTGGAGTCGAAGAGTGAGATAGAGTTGGAGAAGGACAGGATGACGAGGAGGCTGGATAAGGGCGAGAGAGGGTTGATCTTGCCAGGGAATGAGGCGCCCGAGGTGCTGAGCTATACGGGCGTTGATGTGTCCACGGAGGTGCTGGAGGTCGCTTGGGGGAAGTTGAAGAAGGCCGTGCCGGACCTGATTCCCCGGCGACGACGGACTCCGTCCGAGGGCCAGGAAAAGGACCCAGAGACAGCAGCACAGCAGCACGCGAAATCGTCCGCGTCGAAACCTACCACTAACGTCGTGTCCAACCCGCAGCCCAACACCAAAGACCAAGTCCTTGCCGCCAACATTGGTCAAGGCCGCATCCGCCTCTATAAAGCCGACGCCACGCAGTGTCTACCGCCACCGCCCGCCCTGACCTCGCACGACAGCACCCACATCCTGCCTGCGCCGCCGTACTACGACACCATCCTACAGAACTTTGGCCTCTGCAGCGTCGGGTCACCGCATCGTCTACTTGCCATCATGGCCGCCGCACTACGGCCCGGTTCCGGCCGTATTTACCTGCTGGAGCATGGGCGTGGGTCTTACGCCTGGCTCAATGCGCTGCTTGACAAATTCGCGCCCAGTCATTTCAAGAAGTACGGATGCTGGTGGAATCGCGACATAGAGGCGCTAGTGCGCGCCGCTGAGGAGCAAGTGCCTGGCTTGGAAGTCGTGCGGATTGAGAGGCCCGGATATCTTCAGAGCGGCACGATGTTGTGGATCGAGTTGAAGGTGAATCCAATGGGGACGCAAGCATCGGAGCGAGCGAGGGAACGGGACGGATAGACAGGCGATCGGGATGGAAACGGGTGACAGCCAGCCGAAAGACAAGGTTCTGACTGACATCACGGGCCGTTCCTTTGCTCGTGGGGGTGACGGTGTGTAGCCGAGGAGACATGGCATGACAACGGCCCACAATGTGTGTGTGTGTGTGTGTGTGTGTATGGCATCTTGTTGGTGTGACCAGAGACTCGGGATTTATACTCCACATGAGCTGTATGAGGTGAACCGCTCGTTGGCTATCTTGCATAGCCCGTTCCCGTCCGCGTCAGGGGTTGATCATGGGATAGTTGAGATATGCCGATGCAAGGTACCGGCGGTGAAACGGGAAAGACTTTTCCTGGAATTATGATGGGTCTGAGATGATTCTGATTAGGACCCAGCAGCGTTCGGAGACTAGAGAATTAGAGGTGTCAGATGCCATGCACAGCTTCAGGCAGATCTCGTGGAAGCATCAAATTCACTGTTTCTGTATGGTGTACTCGGCGCAGTCGCTCTTGCTCTGCTGTGGTGCCGAGGGTTTGTATGGTGACGCCGTAGGACAAGATCATTTCCAACATGTGGAACGTGTAGACGCAATCAAACAATTCGTTCCCAAAATACCTACTGAGATCTACAGAGTCCCTCAGTAGCTGACGGAACCGCACAGGCTTGAGAGTCCACACCTTTGGCATTTGAAACACATTACCACGGACTGCTTTCGACCAATGTATTCTGACTGATCCTCTCCACCTGGAGCAGTCCACTTTGCTGCCGGCAGAGGTATGAAGAATCAACAAGCGAGAAGCTGCCAGCGCAGAGACGGACGGACGGCAGCAGAATGTCGATGGTGTACACGCGTCAAGTGACGATATCTCGAAGAGATCTAACACAGGAAGATGGGAGAGCTACGGGTGGCCACACATAACGTTCTGCTTTGTGGCCCGCATAGATGCATAGACGAGTGGAGTCGAGTGTGCAGCCAGAAGATCGAGTAGATACTATGGCAAACATCAAGTTGCAGAGCCGAAATGATCAAAAAGAGTACAAGCGCAAGACGAGATTGAGCTACCAGCGCCGGCGGCACCTTCTACTCTCAAAGTTGATATCTTAAAGAGCCGCACTGACCTCGAAGACTCGTTTACTCATTCTCCAAATTTTTATTTATCTTTTGATAATATGCAACCTGAGCCCATCACACATGTCACCTACCCGGGCCTGGACTAAGAATATTCTTTTTCCTTTCATCATCATTCGGCCCATACTACGTCCTACTCTTCAGACCACCAGCCATCTTCAAGCTCTTCCCTGTGCGGACCTAAGACGCCGCTGCCACCGCCTGGTCCTCAACAATTCCCTCCATCTTGGTCGACAGCTCTGTCCACTACGACGTGACCTTGATGAATTTCTTCCTACATCAATCTGTCTCATCCCCTACGTGACTATCCTCGAATCAACGACGTCACAGCAAGTACCACAGAAAACCACCACCACATCCTCACAATGCGTGTAACAACTCCCACTGCAAGTGCTCGTTTTGGAGACATCGAGATTTGCGGCGTTCAGAGTGTCATTGAGCTCGAGGCTCTCGAGTCCCCTTTGCGATCCTCTTCCCGAACTCGTCGTCAAGAGACATCACCCTCCCCCCAATGCTCATCCAGCAACAAGACTCAAGCCGTGCCCCCTTCCGCTATCAACGCCATTCAGTCGCGCACTGCGATTGTTGTGCCCTGCAAGGATGAAGCTCTTGACCACATCAAGGGAGTCTGGGCTGCCATCCCTGCCAGCAGCCTGATCATCCTCGTTTCCGGCTCCGAGGACGATAAGTACGCCGCTGAGCGCAACGCCCTGATCGACTTCTGCAACACCACTGGCCGCAACGGCATGGCCATCCACCAGCGCGACCCTAAGGTTGCCGGCGCCCTGCGCGCCGCGGGTATGTCAGAGCTGCTCGACGATGCTGGTGACGGATTGGTGCACAAGGGAAAAGGTGAGGGGCTGGTCATCGGCGTCGCGCTTGCCGCTATCGCCAGGGGCCCAGAATTCGACAGCGCTACCGCTCACGAGACTGACGGCCGATGCGGGTCGAGCTTGCAGCCCACAAACGAGATAACTGCCGCTGATGTGCGGTGTGACGGCAGCTACCCGCACACAACTAGCCACGGAAGCCCACAGTTCTCGTACAGTCCCGCCAACTGCGATAACGACTCTTCCGCCTGCGAGAGCGCGAGATACAGCCAGCAAAAGACTAGCTGCCACACTCTTGGCGCTCCTGGCTACTACAAATACATCGGCTTTGTGGACGCGGACAACTTTGTCCCTGGCAGCGTGCAGGAGTACTGTCGCGCTTTCAGCGCCGGCATGTACCTCGCGGATGCTGAGGACGCCATGGTGCGCATTAATTGGTCCAGCAAGCCCAAGGTCGAGGACGGCAAATTGCACTTCAAGCCATCTGGCCGCAGCTCCGAGATTGTCAACCGTTGGTTGAACAGGCTGCTCAAGAACATGGAAGCCAGTATCGTTACCGATAACGGCGAAGAGCAGGGAGGAGAGACGACTGACCTGATTTGCACCGGCAACGCTGGTGAGCATGCCATGACTATCTCGTTGGCTTTGAAACTTCGCGTGGCAAGTGGTTATGCCATTGAGCCATTCCACTTCCTCGACCTGTTTGAGCGCTTCGCTGGCCAGTCAAAAGATCTCGCGATCGACAAAGACACCAAGATGCACCAACTTCAGCAGTCGTCGGCCACTGCCGGCATATGCGACGATCAGGTGCCAGACATGCCCATGTCTCCTGAACTATCGCCTATTGGAACGCCGCTGGGCTCTTCCCCCCTGCTGAGCGCTTGCGATGAGTCCACGATGCCGACCTCGCCTTCCGTTCTGTCTACGTCCCTCGGCAAGATACCACAAATCAAGCGACTGCCTCCTCCTTTGACTTGCCCGGCCACCTACCGTGTGGCTCTCGGTAAGGGTCAAAGTCGTGCGGATGGCACTCCTCCCGACTCGCCCACCTCTGCGACTTCACCCGCCAAGGTACAGATTCTCCAGATCCGCACGATTAACCCTCACTTCCACGACAACAAGGGAGATGACCACGTCGTGCGCATGTGGAAGCAGGGTCTCTCGGCGATCTACCATTCCTCTGTAGCAACCACCTTCACCCAGTACCGCGAGGACCTGCGCGCTGCAACGTTCGTCGGTGGGGAGCGCGAGGGTGTGCCTACGCCTCCGTTCTCCACCAGTGCGTCAGTTGCGACTTCGCCATCCCTGTGCGCAAATGGTACCGTTAAGAGCGCTGCTGTCATCGCCGCAGCGAACTGGCAGCCTGCAAAGTGTCGTATCTACCCATCTCCGGGCAGCATGGACTTGTTGGAGCTGAGGGAGAGACTGGAGAAAGAGGAGAGCAGCTTTTGGAGGAGTGGATTCGAGGATGACTTTGGCGCTGGCATCGACTCCGACCCCGCCTCGGGCCTGAGCCTGGATCTGCTTGGCCTGGGCGCGGTCAGTCGGGAGAAGCGTCCCGAGGGCGATGTCGATGGGTTCAAGGCTTGCGTTGACGAGGGCCGTTGAACAGCCCCGATTGTTGGCAAATGCATGGTAAATCAAGTGCCGACGAGGCTTCACAATTTCTTTCAGCGTCATTCCTCTCTTCGCCAAGCCAGGAACATCCTGCGCACTTGGCCCTAGGGGATCTGGGTCTCATTTCGGATTGTAAAATACCAAACGGAGCATCACAGGAAAAGGGCACACAAGGATACACAAAAGGGGAATGGGTAAAAGCTGGGACCACGGTCAACAGCAGCGGTTACTGGGTAACAACGGCACGGCGGTGCGGCGTTCTGGTGTGTTTGTGTGATTCTTTGCGATGATGGCTTTCGCCTAGGTGTTGATAGTTGGCGGGACATTTCATTCCATAAATTTCAACCTTACTAAGCTAGCCAGTCCAGATACCTTACCAACCAGGGCCCCGTCATTGGTCTTTCGAACTTCAATTTTCTTTGCCAAACCTACGCGTGAAATTAACTTGTCCTTCTTTCGTAGCGGGGCTGATGCGGTGGAGCTAAGCGGAGCTTGAGCACTGACAGCACGGATCCACGACTAGCCACCATCCCACTTGCCCGAAAGGGTAGTAGGAGGGGCGACCGAGCAAAGCATCGAATGTTCAATGCCGAAATGTGACAACAAAGCGCCGTACAGCCTGTCCCAGGGCCCCACTGAGGTGCAGTATGCATCGTGCAGCGGAAGTCCTTCATGCAACCAATGTAATTGGCAAATCGGAAATCTGCAAGCCGCTGCGGGCTGCGAGGTGGCGTTGTTATTGTCGGTTTCGAGACCGCAGCGATTCTGCAAAAAAAAAAAAAAAAAAGGGAAAAGGTGCGCAGAATCTGGCATTGTGGGGATTCGAGACATTTCGGTAGCGAACGAAGAAAACCACGCGGGAAGTGAGTGAGTTGTTCGTGCGTTGCCATGTGAAGCGTTATCTTTTGACCGCCTTCATTGTGGTTCTACCTGCGGTTCACTATCAGTTAATCTACCTAGTTGTTGACGCAAGAAGGTGCTTGCGGATTTGCATGCCGCATTCGAGTTGGTTGATGTGTGCTGTGGCGATCATGGTCCTAGATCGTCGAGAAAGGGGGGGGGGTCGGAAAGCCGGCCCAGGTCGGATCGTCCGAGATGCTGCACCCGGCTTGATTCCAGAAACCGGCGCGAAGCAGAGGCACAGCAACGAGCGAGTCAGCGCCGTTTGAAACCATGCTTTCGTTACTCGAGCAAAGTTGTACGATTCCGGTTTTCGTCAAGTTTATTTGACAACTACCGGGAGACACCGAACCTCAAGTTCGTGAGAAGATAGCTTAGGTAGTTACTGGGCCGTGAAAGCTAACGAGAGGACGGCGCAACGAGGCTGAAAAGAACATTGAAGGCAGATGGGCCACCTGATAGGGACCAGAACCAATCACAACAGCTCCGGCTCAAGGTCCGGGCCTAGGCTCGTCAGGACGACGATTTTCCAAGCACGAGACCCATGATATGAGCGACTAGAAACGCGGTTCTAAAGCAAGCTGCAAAACCTTGAGCTAGAATCGTGTCATGCTGGGGACGACGCAATTGCCGGCCATCGAGAAGTCGCTAGGCATGTAGGCCTCAATTGTGTGAAGAAGATCACAAGGCAGTCCGTTGTCAGAAGGGTGTGCTAGAAGTGTGGGAGAGGAAGTGGTCTTATTCCATTGAGTTGTGTAGCCAAGCAACGTACTTTTCTCGACAGCTGTAAACACTATTTTGTAGTCGTACCGGTAAAAGAGCTTTTGACCTTGCCATGTCATCTTGTTCTGCGCCGGCTAACGTCCTCAAACCAATAACACCATGCCGCAAAATGCACACAATTCTACCTATCTATGTCTGGTACAATATCTAGAGTCACTATGCCTCTCCCATTCGTCTTCCGTATTTGTACAACTATACATCGGTAGTCTATGGCGACCGCCGCAGTCCATCGAAGGTGGATTCGGGATGTTATCTGTAGCAGTGATTTGCTGATCGTGCAAGTAGTTTTTGCGCAAGAATCGTACAATTCCAAAAGGCGCACAGATAGCGCTTTGGACCGGTTGCTGGAAGCACCAGGATGCTGCCCATTGTTTGCGACAGACCCATTTATTTCCAGGATCTTTGCACGCTGGGCGCCTTGTATTCCGAGCGTCGATATCGACATCGTATTTGCTGTGATTGGATTTTGTTTGGAAGACTGATGCGTCTCCGAAAGTCTTGATGTTGGCCTCATACAAATGTGGCCAGAGCTTTCCTTGTCTGCGGATGCTTCGCAACCAATGTACCGCGCGTCCATTTACCGGTAGAATCCGTTCAATATGCTGTCGAGCTCGTCCAGGTCAACCTGCTCTGGGCTGCGATCCCATCCCACCTGGCTGTCAAGCTGGTTGTAGAACGTGTCCTGGTCGCCTTTACCCTTGCCCAAGTCGAGAGAGAATGGTGCCATGGCCGGGCGAGCAGCCGGGCGAATGTGCGGGCTGGACATAAGCGATGTGACGTGCGCACCGAGGGCGGGCTGCGCGTTTATAGCTGCATCTAACGTCTTGGCGTCGCCGAACATGATGTCGTCCTTAGCGTGATCATCCACGACAACACCGGCAGTCGGATGTGAGGCCGGCTCGGTCGGGGCGCCCGAGAATTGGGGCATGAACTGCCCGCTGAGCTTGCGTTTTTGCAGGCCATTCGCAGTCTGCGTGAACTCCTTCTCGTCCTTTTCCAGTGGAGGTTCAGCAGTCCTTGAGCTTTGTGACGCGAGGCTGTGGCGGCTTGGGTACGAGCCGAGAGGCGTTGCAGGCATAGGCTCCTCATCGTCGTCGAGTTCATCGTGGACGTTGTAGGGCTCTAATTCGAGCTCGGGCGACGGGCTCAACTCCCTTCTCCTGTCATCCTCGTCGGCGTCGGAGCCCGAAGTCGCACTAGGAGTGGGAAGTTCGCGCGCTTTGGAGGCAGCCTGAGCGTTCGGGTCAGGGAGGGGTTGGTGAGGGCTGGTGGTGAGGTAGAAATATGTCCTCCGTGGGTGGACGGTCTCGAGCTCTTTGCCTAATGGGCAAGGGTTTTTTGCGTTCCAACTAGGTCGCTTGACGAAGGCCGAGAGTCGCGAGGAAATGATTGCGCATGGATTGGCAGATCTGGTGGGGCAAAGTTAGCGACTGGTGTAGAGGTCGGCGGTATACTTGCAGGGGGGCGAGTGCTTACTGCTGGACAATCTTGAGCTGGGTGAAGAGGATGCCAGCAAGCTCCTTCACAATATGAGGGCGATTGTGGGTGGCCTGGAGGCGGACGATAACCTTCTCGACAATATCATCGTGAATACTGGCCAAGTCGATGTTGTGGTCAGCGGCGTGGAAGTCGTCATCAAGGTCCTCCATTTCGATCGAGACGGCTCTGTGGAAGCCCGGAGATGGCGGTGGCGTGTTCGAGACGGTCTGACGGCGTTTGTTGGCAGACGCCTGTTTATGGGAGGCATGGGAGTCGACAAGCGCATGGGGCCGTTTTGTCTTCCGTGCAGAGGTCTGAGCGGGCTGGTCGGAGCGCTCGGCGGGGCTGCGTGGGGAAAAGGTTGGAGACGAGGCTGAGGAGGATGGTGATGTCGCTGATGATGCGCTATGTGCTGATGAGGTCGATAGTGCGATCGGTGACTTTTGACGGTTTGCTAATGCGGCGGCGGCAGCTCGCGCGGCGTTGCTGACGGGCACGTGGATGCCGAGTGAAGGGAGTGAAAGGGACTTGCGGCGGGTATTGTAAGGCATCTTGAGTCGCGGCGTATGTTGTTGAAGAAGGCGCGGTATTGGATTGTAGGTTGATAGGCGTCGCTTCGCACTAGTGCCAACGGCTCAATGGTTGAACAAAAGATGCGCGGTGGAAGGTGGAGGTTGGAGATGTGATAGCGGTTGTCACTCGGGAAGTTCGTTTGGTGTTTAGTCTTGTTTTCTTGCTTTGCTGAAAACAACACACAACACACAGGAGTAAGCTCAACAACACAATAATACAAGGAGATAGTACAGTAAGCTAGGAAGGGACAGGCTGTGAGGGGTCAAGAGTTGTGTGGTGCATGTGCATGTGTAAGTTCAAAAGTATGGTGTAGTGAAGGGAGGAGGGACGAGCAGGTGGCAGGTGAAGACGAAGGGGGGGAGGACGATGGAAGTTGTCGGGGGGTGGGTGGTGGCTGGCGCTGAAAGGAAGGCCCAATCTTCTTTTTTTGCCTGCAGGTGGTGTGTCCAACACACGTCCACGCACTGCACGCCTGCCATTCCCACTGTCCCAAAGTTCTTGCTGTCTTGCACTTGCAGGTGTGGGCGGGCGTTGCTGGGGTACCATCCCCTGCTAGAGTACCCTTGCCAGCGCCAGGGGGATGAGACTTAGCTGTCCACCCCTACTAGTGGCTGGTAATCCTGGTCGAGAGGCACTTGCTACCCCGTTCGGGACTGGTGGCCTAGTCCATTTTCTTCGCACTGATGACATTGCGCAACCCACCGCAGCCTGCAGCAACCCACTGTATTCTGTCACTCTCCATGCTCCATGTCCCAGGTGCATCATCGAGGAAAAGGCGGTAAGCCTCCTCGTTTCGATTGCGCCGGCAATATATTGGCCGTCAAGGCAGTGTGGCCGACTTTCTCACGGACATGAATGTGGCCGCGTGGTTGTGAGGATCGGTGTGGAGGGGTGACAGAGGCCACTATATCATCAGACACCCAAAGTTACCGGATAGAGTCATCGATTTGAGATGGAGGTCATACCAATCAAGACTGTCATTCGTTGCCTTACAGATGCCATGCTATAAGCTACACAATCTACCGGTATTTCGACTCATCTTCGATTCCTTCGCTGGACTTTTGCTATTCGACGGGCAAATTAGATCATAGGCCCGTACGCCACAAGGACTAGGTCGTGCACACCATCAGCACTTCGGATGGCACTTACGTCGCCCACGGTCGGTCGGCCAAATCTGACATAACTGCGTGCATGGATATGTTGCTTGGGAACTGGATAACCTACCTAACCTTTCCCATTGCAGTTTGAGACCCGTTTGCATGCAATTTCAGCACATGTGCAGCCTAGCCGCAGATTTGGCTGACATGCATGTCTCACTTGCAACCCTCTCATACGGCCAAAGCCAACCCTCCAGGCGACCTGCGCATGTACCACGAAAACTCAACGAGACAACGACAATCACCACAGCAACCCGGAGAACTCCAAGACTTCATACCATTCTCCGCCGCGACCCTCTACCCGCCCATAGATGGCTTTTCAATTAGCCGATTCAGGGTCCTAAGTGGGCCAAAGGAAATAGAAAATGAAAAGGAAAAAATTCTCTAGGGCCCGAGCAGGGATGCTGACATCGGCTAGTCCTATTGAGGCTCCGATACCACCGAAATTTCATCCCTGTCACTAACCATGGCCTCGGCTTCAGGTGTGTGACGTTGCGGAAAGGCGGCTCCCTTGACAAACGCGCCAATTGCCAAACCTGCAAAAACCTTCGAGAAGCATTCCATCGTGCCATCGTGTCCAAGATTGCGGGTCCCCTTTTTTCCCTACTGCCGTGTTTTGTTGGCTATGTCTCCACCCTCGGAATGTTGCGGTAATATGTCTGCATGTGTTGTGTGAACGAAGGTATGGCGATTCAATATGTTCATCATCGACCCCTCCTTTAAATCTTCCAGCGTCCCCAGGTTTCTGCACCTCGTCAGATCTGGACATAGCAGATTGTCAGTGCCAGCCTTGCCGTCTGAGGATGGAACGAGCCCCAGAGCGGCCTGAGCTGAGCTGAGAAAGATCGGCCTTGCATTGGACCACCGGCGCGGCGCATCGCAGGAAGCCACTCGGCAATCAAGAGAAAGGCCTGGACAAGATCCGTATGATTTCATAGATTGCCAGGCCCACATGGTTCGGAAGTCTGTGATCCAATGGTGGAATGGTCGAACATCCAACTTATTGGGCCCTTGGCGCCATCGTGTGTCAAGTCTTTTTCGTTGTTGCGTGCCTTGCCCGACCGCGGATAATGTTCCGATTGCAAGAGCCAGACGTAGCGCAGATGCACGACCCTGACACGGTTTGCTGTTGCTGCAGTAGCCAGCAATGCAATGCAATACAACAACGTCCGCCGCCGCCGCCGCAGCTGTGGCGGGCGGGCGGTGAGCGTGCGTTGCATGGCTGCGCATGGCATGGCATAGCGGCGGCCACGGCAAAAGCCAGCCGCCAACAAATCCCCCTTGCATGAACGCACCGTTTCAAACCTGATCAACGGCAGCGCCAAAGCTAGCCCAGCCACACTTGTTTGTGGCTCTCCTGAATATCGCAACTTCAAATGGCAGGTTGGCCGTCCTGCCGTCGGGAGGATGGATCTGCACACGATGAGGATTCATGCATCCGTATCGCCAATATCTCGGACCTTGATAATTCGACTCGGCCGACACGGATTTGCCATGCTCCACCTACCGCAAACTTCTGGGCGCACCATCAATCACAACCACATTTCAAACAGTTCCGAGTCATTGCTCCTTCCCATCCCCGCATTCCCAATTCCTTGGTTCGTTTCGCCCACAAGATCCATCCTCGCATTCTCATCGACATCTAACACCGCCCTTGCCCTTCTCCCACCGCCGGGAAGGACATAGCGCTCCTCTTCATCACCACACAGTTGTTGTCAATTGTTGTTCCACAGCACGGCCGGCATCGCATATAGCGCTTGCCTGACCAAGCAGCCGTGTACAGCCAGGCCCCGGGATGGCACACAAGCTGCAGCCGTCCCCGTCCACGGGACGGCCGCCGGTTGGCCGGCTTCAATGCGCGGTGGCGTTGTGTCAGAGGACCCTGGAAATCTTATTGTTATTGATCTGTACTCCTGCTCTGTCACATAAAATCCCCAGCATCGAGATTCTGTCGATCTAGCGCTGTTAGAAGTCGTTTTTTACTTTGCGGGTACCACTGACGTAGAGAGAACACTGCGAGCTACATCATTCTAGCCCACCGCCTTGCATACACGAGAGTGAGATCAGCGTGCTCGCCGCTGTCCTGCTGTTCCGTAGACGAAAGCATTTCACCATTATGTCTGGCCCAGCTAACACCATCGGGCTGGAAGCCGGGAGACGACATGAAATGGTCTTCCAGACGCCTGGATCGGGCCACGATATGAAGTTGATGCACAGAAACCCAGAAGACGAAGACGTGTTTTCAGAGCTAAGAAGTCAACGAAGGCTGGAATAGCCCTCGCTCCCATTCATGCATTAGAATTCCGTAATCGTACATATACACGGAAGAGAAGATTGGCCCCAACACCCCAATATCTTTTTCCCCTTGCAATCCACCATATGCCGGATCTATCTATCAATCAAGGTCCTTGTTGACGCCCCCTCCCATGCCAAACCAGGCAGCCCAGATCCTTCCATCGCCATTTTTGATAATCATTAAATGTCTGTCCTAGCTGTGGTGGTCCACACTTGCCAGTCGTTGCTCTGAAGCGGAACATTGAAACGCCTGAATCCGGGAGATGTCCCTCCTGTAGACCTATACTTCTGGACGGAACAGCCGGTAACGCCTGATGATTGTGGAAAACTCGGCGCACTTGTCCTATTACGTAACGTGCCATGCTTGACCATATTTGTAGCCGAGCTGCAAGGAGCGGGACTCAACCCATCAAGCCTCGGGACGAGAGGGCGTTTCGTACGTCAGGCGCAGCCTTGATGAACGGCAAGTCGAAGAAGTCGAATTTATCATTCCTGACCAGGTCTCTGACCGTGCTGACCAGACCCCATGGCTGTGGCCAATACCCGATCACTCGCTCTAGCAGCACACGTGCGATTTGCTCAAGAATTTCCATCTCCTCCGGATCCGAGAGATTCTGCTCAAATAAATGCAGAATGAATTTGCTGAAGAATCTCATGTCCGGGCTGGCCTGCCGCAGGTGATTCACCATGCTCAAGATCAGATAGTGCCGAGCTTCGGCCGAAACTTCGTGCAGAAGCATTGACAGCGTCGCCACGGACGAGGAGCTGGAGTCGAAAGACTGCGAACCGACTTGGTTGCCAATATATGCTGTGACAGCGTCAATCACTAGGAGATTAGCACCGATTGGTGCGTGCGCAAAGCTGGTCATGCCCTCTGCACGCGCAATGGCATGCGTCATGTGCGCGACAGCGTCCTCGGATGGACCATTCTCGAGAGCTGCGCCAAGGATGTCCAGTAAACCAATGCTTTGTAAGTAAGCAATTGAAGTCTCGATTTCGCGAGCTGCCAGATCATGTGGACCAACGGCATCCGTGGATGTGGTGAATGGGTCCTGTGCCTTGGGATTCGGAGGGCCCGCCATGAGCACTGTGTTGATGAGCTGGGCGCAGTGCGGTGGAATACTTGGCAGGATGGCGGCTGCATTGGCAGCCAAGTACTCTGGGTAGTCATGTTGCAAGACGATCAACATTTTGGCAGCAGCCTCATAAAGCTTGCTAGCTGTATCGTTCAGCTCGACAGGTTTCAATGACTCGCCCACAAATTCCAGTAACTGCTTGATCAGCCCGGTGTACGAAGCCCAGCCCACCTCACCGTCCAGCTTCATGATTTCGGGCAGAAACCCGCGGTGGGCAACGAGCGCCAACCACCCGTAGACGAATCCCGGAAGAATCCCGGGTCCAAGGACGTTGAGCCTTGCTGCAATCCTGAGAAGCATATCGGCCCATAGCGGTGCTTGCAGCCCCTCGAAGCACGCCTTGCTCTCGTAGATGAGGTTAGAAAAGAATCTGAAGAACACCCGCTGATTGAACACTTCGGGCTGCTTGACGAGGTGCGAGTTGACAAGCATTGTGACGAGAGCCCAGATGGACTCGAGGAGGATTACGGGACTCAAGGAGTCTTGAGAACCTCCCCACTTTACGAAGTCCACAGCGAGCTTAGTCAGTGCATCAACGGAGATGTAGGCGTCCTCAAGCGTGCTGCCCGCGTGGACAGCCTGTTCGAAATGTGCCACAGAGTTGTCCAGACAAGTGCGAATGAATAAAAAGAATTCTTCTTTCGTCCTTACGATACCGTGATCCTGCATCTGCTTGATGAAGCTTCGTACAAGCTTCTCAGTCAATGCGGTATTGCGGTAACGATTGACCCACTCGTCAAAGACGTAGTCCATTTGCTCATGTGCGAGTCTGTTATCGGAGGCTGAGACCTGTTGGGCGCGCACATCCTGCAAGAGCGATTTCAGGTGCTGACCGCCAGAGCCTTCGGCGTCCTCAAGGATCCATGAATAAGCGACCTCAACACTGCTCCCCAAATTGGCGAAGAACGTGACTGGCATATCGTTCACAATTGTCATCTCGACGATATCGTTCAACAGCTGCATGGCCATATGATCCTTCTGTCTGATGTGTCTAGCCAGGGCCTCGTCAAGTGTGCGCCAGTCGAGGAATTCGGTGCCCATGAAGGTCTTGATCAAAGGCAGGCGCAGAAAGTTGCGTGAGGCCTCTTGACGCTGAAACAGGTTCTTCGCATAATCACTAACTTGCGGGCCCGCGATGCGACGCAGAGTCTGGAGGAGTTTGGCGAAGGTTTCCATAGTGAGATTGTCGTCCACAGGGCCCAAAAGCACTTCGCAAATGGCCTCAGCCGTAGTCGTTGCATACTCATCGGACGTTGTTTGCGTTGCAATTATCAACTGGCTAAACTCGTCCATGATAACAATGACCGGGTGCGGCTGCCCACGAGGAAGCTCAGCGTAATGCTCCTCTGGTGCCTCGGTCGCCGCATGCTTCAGATCTTCCACGAATTTCTTCATCCTTCGCTGGAATAGCACGGGATCGGGAGCATTGCCGATATTACCGGTAGGCTGACGTCCATTCATGAGGCCTGCGTGACCATGAGAATAGCCCTGAGGGTGTCCAGTGACCGAAGGCAGAGAGGGTGTCTCGGCAGGGGTCGGAATGCCCGGTACAGAGCTGTACTGGTCAGAAAGAACTTCATTGACCGCAGATCTAGTCGCATCTGAAGTAGAAGCCATGTGCGAAGGGGTGGCAGTAGTTGCGACCGGGCGAGGTTGTCGTGCGAATTCTTCGTAGATGGCCATCTGGTCCTTGTTGAGGCCAGATGGACTTGGCGCTAACTTGTAGGGGTCCGGCATTGTCATTGCCCAACGAGAAAGCGTGGAATTGTCAAAGTATGTTTGGCCAGGCCGCGCTGCGCGGTGACGACGGCGAGCCTCCAATTCGGACTCGATCATCTCTTCGATTTCGGGAATGGCTCTCGACTCCGCTGCTTCCTCGATCACCCCCGAAGCAAGTTCCAGGTTTGAGTTAACACACATGATGATTGTGCCTTCTGGCAAACCACCAACAATGTCGCTTGATAGCTGACGCATCTGGTTGGTAAAATTGGCGCGAAGAGGCTCCTTGCTCGTAACCAAGGCGAGGCTGCCAGCGGTAGCTTTCACCATGTTAATGGCGCAATTTCGCACACGGTTCTCGTCCGGCTCAGTCGCGAAGTCCTTGTGGATCATTTGCTGTGTGCTGATAGCAGCGATGGTGACAGACCGGTCAACCACAGGCTGAATGATGTCAATAAGCGCTTGTTTCAAGGCTTTGTCCACAATGTCGCGCAGATGGTTGTTGTTGACTACCATCTCATTGGTTGGCGGTATGTTCAGGCGTGCACGAAGATCCGGTATCACTGGAGCCTGAGGCATTGGCTGCAAGTTGCTGCCGATGCCTTGACCCAGGCTGTGGCCGTTCAACGACATGTCGTACGAATCGAGTCCATCCGCCGAAGGAACCTGAGGCAGTTCTTCCTGTATCATGTGCTTTCGAATGTCTTCCGACGCCTTGATATTCTTGTGGTCCAAGTTCAGGTTTTTGCACAGGACCTCGATCTCAAATTTTTGATTCAGTTTGATCTCAGCGTGATGGTAAAGCTCAATGAGAAGATGTAGGATATCCATGAGCCAGGGGTTTGGCGGTCGAAATATGGTAGAGAGCTTGCCCTGGTCCAAGACTTTGCACACGAAAGGTATTATGATGACCAGCCTCTTCGTGTCGTACGCTTCAATGAGCAGCTGCTTGAAAGCGATGTTCTGGTGCCGGATTGGCTTGTCTCGAGCCAAGGTGAGCATGCCTAGCCACCCGCCCAGATTCTTGAGATGGGCCCGCTCCGTCGGATTCTGCATTGTCGACTCCGAGTTGAGAATTTGATGCAGGCAGATAAGGGTGGCCCTCTGTATTTCAGCCCATAAAGCATTGTCCTCGAATAACTTGACCAGCTCGAGGTACATCTGATGAAGATTCGGCTGCATTTTGGCGCGTTCTTGCACAAGGTGTATAGCGAACCACTGCTGATGCCGCTGAGCCAGCGAGTCGCGGATCGCGTCGAATCGAGATCGCAGCGACGACTGATCGATGTTGTTGAGGGCGAACTGAATTTTGTCCTGGTCGTCGTCGTCGGGTTCCTCGAACTCGATGCCCGTCGAAGAGGGCTCTACGTTGACGGCCGTGAAAGGGACATATTGCGGCTCGATAGCCGCTGGCGTGTTGCCGTTCGTCAGACCCTCATGACCAATACTCCCCCGGAGTGCTGTTTCTTCTTCGCTAGCTACGCTCTCTGCATCCCGCCAAACCTCAGTCCCGTGGAGTGTGGGAACTTTGAGAAGTTGCCGACAGTATCCCGGCCATTCTGGCAAGCGACTTCTGAGCTGAATGAGAGCTTGAAGACCAAACTTGAACATGTTGTGCTCTGGGGGGTAATCCCTTACGGACTCAAGTACCATGCCCAGACCAACATTGAGTGGGATACCGTCAATAAGCCTCCTCGACAGCACACCACCGAAGAGAACAGCCGTGGTGGCGAGTGCTGTCAACGGATATTGAACAAAATGTGTATACTCTTCAAAGAGGCCATAGATGATGCAGGCAAAGATGTCCTGATTGAGCGGATTTCGTGAATGCTTGTAATTGTCCAAAGCCTCCACAATGTCCTTGACCTGAGTGCCGTCGTCGTTGTACATCGCCTTGAAATGCAGCTGCATGCGGGCGTCGGCGTCAGCAGGCAGCCGATTACTGTCCTTGCCGTTTGCGTCGATAATATCGTCGTACTCGCCGCCATAATTGATTACGCGTGGGTAGGCTATAACGCAGGTACGCTGGCAGACAATCCAGCTGATGTTGTCCGGCGACAACAGACCAGCAAGGATATTCATGACGGTGAAGACAGTCTTGACCTTGAGGGGCGACATGCGTAACTGGTGCTGAGGTATTGGAGGACTTCGACTGTCGATCTCGTATTTCGCCTTGATGTGTAGAAAGTGGCATAGGGAGGAGGCCAGCTCAGCAGTCCTGCCGGCGTGGTCCCTTAGCCACTGTTCTAGATCAATGCGACCCTCGCCGTGGCCGTACGTTACGAGATCCAGCCCAAATCCGTTGAAGTCGCGAGTAAATTCTCCAAGCCAACCCAAAGACTCAAGTTGGTTGAAGTACTGAGGTAATTCACGTGCGGTATCGCCATGCTTATCTGTGAGCCTTTGCTTGACCAGGTCTTTGTCTTTGCGCCATACATTGTCCAGGGCGAACTCCGGCTCGCTTGCGATTCCAAAGAAGAAGGTATCAAATAGAGAGCCCATGGTCTCGGTGGCAACGGGGGGCCATGGCTTCGGCACCCCGAGAGCAGAGGCGAAGAAAATTGCGAGTTTTGGCAACACAGCGTTGTTGAAGAGGCGTTTGGCCTCCATGCTCTCAAGTGCCGGCTGAGAAACCAGCGCAACTTCGAACACTGCAGACATTGCGTCAAGTGATACGAGAGGGTGTCTGACAGCGATCTCCGCCAGGTCCTGCACACTTGGCGAAGAATGTGTGAACTCAATCGCAGTAAAACTTGGTCGAATGCCCGGAACTTGAGTTGCGTCTAGGTCGTCGGGACTTTGCGAGAAAAATGCGAAGAGAAAAGACAGCTGAGCGTCGGCGTTGGCCCAGACGCCACTCCATAGACGTTGAATATCAAAGTCAGGCCTGTAATCCAGGGCGACAGGAAGCAGAGCCCGGTATAGTCGCAGGAATTGAGGAGGCGATATGCGGGCCGTGGGTTGATCAAAGTGTGCTATGACATCCTGCCACCTAAAGCCTGGAGGCACAACGCGCCGCACAGCTGCCACCAGGACGACAGGGTTGTACTCGGGTGTCCGACTAAGGGTGGTGTACCATAGGGCGTTTGCGACCTGTTCCTCTACCATGGCTGGACGGTCCTGCAGCAGCGTGGCGCAATCATCGACGCTCCGCGTGAAATCGGGACCGACCCGTTGGATGTACAAAGCAAGAGCATTGACCGGATCGTCGGCCAGGACTCTGTATATGTCCAAGGCGGCCAAGATTTCCAGCGGAACAGGAATGTCATGCTGTGCGTACCGGGCAGCGATCTTTGCAGCAAGCTGTTGATGAGCAGTTGGGGTAAAGTTTGGAGGATGGTACTGGATCAGGCGGTCGACAATGATGGCGAGAAATTCTGGAGAAAGGTCGGCATGTTCACCTTCAGGCTGTGCGACGATGTTGATGAATGTGGGGAAGTTGGTCGATAGAATGGCATCGGCTGTAGAGCAGTTAGTCAAGAGCGCCCCCGTCAAAGATGGCGCTTCGAGCCTCATTGCTGATATGGTACGTAGCGCAATGTTGCCAGTCACTGACGGCATTCTCACGTACCTTTCGTCTTGAGGTCTGGTCGGCTTCCGAGCTTGAAAGCCAAGGCCAATATGGTCTTCTTCAGCGCATCCAAGCGGAAGTGCTCCATGAACGTTGACAAGTCAAAATCTCGGAAGATCTCCTCAGTGCCTTTCTCTATTGATGTGGAAATATTCGTTGCTTGGTCGACGTCTCGCGCGATCTTCTCCATCTCGTTCTGAAGGAGGGTATAGTTGCCTCCATTTCCAGCGCTGCCGATGGGTCGACTGAGGCCTGGAAAGATTTGAGGGGCGCAGGTGGACACCAGCTTGGTCAACATCTTGGAATAGACTTCTATGCCGTTGTCATCGAGAAGCTGTGCAAGAGAACTGTGGTCAGTGGCGTCTGTAAGGACGGGGTTGCTGGCACTGTGAGGAAGGAAGGGCAAGAGCGGGACCAGTAGGAGAGGGATGAGGGCGTGAAGCAGAAGTCGGCGGCACCGCTACAAAAGGAAGCTGCCCATTCTCTGTTGACGAACCTTTCTCAGCTTGTTCACCTTGTTTTCGTATTCTGCAGGATCGTCTTCCTTGGTCTTCAGACTGCTTAAAAGCACTGTGACCTGGGTAATAGCGATCTTCGCGAGGCCGTAGTTGCCAGTCGGACTGCTGGTACTTGGGCTAGCACCCGCACTGGTACTAGCATTCAGCACGCCTTGATTGGAGTGGCCAAGTCCAGTCTGAAGGCCTATGGAAGGATTGGGAGAAAATGTTCCCGAAGATCGTGGGAGCATGAGTGTTGGACTGGCGGGGGAGAGGCGAGAACGGTTCTGTTGATTCGACAGAGCCGCGCCTCTGCTGCTGGAGATGCTGATGGCGGAAATATTTGGTGGAATTGGCGCAACTATAGCCAGTGTCCGAAGTTGTGGAGTTGAGGTGTGTTGCAGGTCGTAGGGATCGCAGGTTGTGGAGTCGTCTTTTGGTGGACGTTTCGGAGCAGCAGGTGATGGTTTGGTGACAAGACGGTTGCGCCAGCTGCTTGCACGAATCGCTTCTGACAAGGATGGCTGTGTCTGGCTGTGAAGACAATCGAGAATGTAGATCGGTCCACGATGAAAGTGTACTCGGGAGGGCACGGTTCGTCTGTGATGCGTTGACCGGAACTGCGCAAGATGGAGCTGTCACGTCGCTTGTTGTTGACTTTAGTAGGCAGTTCAAGGCGGGGCTCCTGGTCGATTGGAGGTTGTTTGAGGCGGACAACCTGGCACAGACATCAATCGTACGATGACGGGCACACTATCGAATAAAATGAGTACGGTTGTGATGACAATGAGGTCGTTCGTGCCGTACAAAGCTGGGGTGTCGTGCGAAGGGGACTCGGTTTAGCAGCTGAGCTTGGGCTGCCAGAGCGTGGTGCGTTGCAGAGTTCTGCCGTGCACTGAAGTCGATGCTGACTAAGAGTCACTGCATCTTCAAAGAGAACGGACAATTGCACCAAATGTCGCCTTTGACTATGGTTTACAGAAAGGATGCGCAAAATCTTATCAAGGACAAGTGAACTCGAACTTCATGATTAAATCATCTGTACATAGCTCAAGCCTGTTTTTTTGCTTGATCTGGTTCGTTGAAGACTGCGCATGGCCTACAGCGACATACACTTCTATTAGCCCCTGTTTACTGCTAGCTCCATCCTCTGCAAATAAGCGCCCTTTTCTTAGGTGTTTATCACTAGCCCATAAGAGACTGTCTTTGCATAAGTGATGTTTGCATATCGGCTAGTGCTGTCGTGGTAGTCTCTAGCGTGTATAGGACGGACTCGACGTAAAGTACTGTTATAAGGTCGCAGCGTAATCAGTATTCTCGGCATTAGGTACTCGCCGATGAAACACACATCAGTTCGACATACGCCAGTCGTTGAAATTTCCTCGTAACGTTTCTTAGGAGTTGTTCCCATTTCGCACTATTTCTATTTTTCGAAAAGACTGGCAAGCTGAGGTTGTTAGGATCTCGGCTATTGCCTTTGGTGGGGTATCAGGCCGGCACCGAACAAGCGCGACGCCCAGGTGCTGAAGCTCGAGACCACGAAAGTACATAGTGAAGTAAAGATCAGTTATGGCTTCATAGCCAACCATTTTCATACAATCACTCTGCCAGATTACGCTTGCCTGCAGCTGAAGATCATGGCACAGATATTCCATCGTGGCCAATTATTCTACGGAATATCGTGGCAGCTTGTGTAATCCTGTGTCTGGTCTCCAAATTCGTGGTCTTGTACTGTACAGGTAAGGAGGAAAGGCGCTTCCGCTTGCGCCCCTGCATCCGCCATTCCTCCAGTTGCCTGGCCAACACTTTCAGATTAGTGCACCCAGCCATCCCATTAAACTCGAATACCCACCTTGGCCGCTCTCGACCCTGGCCCACTTGTTCAGGCACTTCCAGATCTTGAAATTAATGATTTGCTGTCTGTCTGCCTTGCTTCTTTCCTCCATTCTCGATTTTGTGACGGCATTTGCATTTGTCGACCACCGTCGACTTCTGAGTGTTCTGTGCTGTTGAGACGCGTCTGTTTTGTTTCTTTACCTGCGAGCGGCTAACGAACATCACCACCACCTGGATCAGCATTCCACGGTCAGCCACTAGGAAACAAGAGACCTTCACGACGCCCACGACACCGACGTACTGATCAACAGGGTCAAGCGAGAAGAAGTGGCCGATCGTCACCATGTCGGCGATGGAGGGCCCCACAGTCACTCTCTCATGTATGGGCACAACCCTAACGGTCTAGACATCGACCACATGTGTGATGCTCGATACTGACCATTCATCCTTGGCCACAGTCGCCAACAACTTTTGGGGCAAAGAAGATGCAGGAGTCCAACCTTTGCTCGAGCGCATGTCTGCCGCTAAGCAAACATGCGATGAGCTTCGTTCTTTCTACGCCGGTACGACAACTTATTTCCCTCTCTGCCTTCCTGCAGATGGTTTGCCTGCTGACAAAAGACATCCATAGCACGAGCTTCTATCGAGGATGAGTACGCCCGGAAACTGGTCTCGCTATGCCGCAAGCCTCTCGGGTCCCAGGAGATGGGCACCCTGAAGCACTCGCTTGATACTGTCCGAGGTGAAGTGGAGTCCATGGCAAAACAGCACCAGAACAACGCTGCCCAGATGAAGACCGAGCTGGAAGAGCCTTTGGCAGCCTTCGCGGGCGGCATGAAAGAGCGCCGAAAGATAGTTCAGAACGGCATCGAGAAGCTCCACAAGGTCAAGCAACAACAGACACAGACCGTCAATAAGGTTAGTGGCTGTTAGTCAATCATTGTCCCTGATCTTTACGTTAACCCATTGTAGACTCGAGATCGGTACGAGCAAGAATGTTTGAAGATCAAGGGCTACCTCGCCCAGGGTCACATGGTCATGGGCCAGGAGGAGCGCAAAAACAAGGCGAAGCTCGAAAAGACCCAGATCAGCTTGGCTACGTCCAATCAGGAGTACGAGAACGCCGTCAAGGCGCTTGAGGAAACTACTGCTAGATGGAATCGAGAATGGAAAGCCGCGGCGGACAAATTCCAGGACCTCGAGGAGGAGAGGCTCGACTTCACCAAGAGCAGCCTGTGGACTTTCGCCAACATCGCATCTACCGTATGCGTCAGTGACGACTCATCATGTGAAAAAGTCCGCTTGTCTTTGGAGAAGGTAGAAGTGGAGAAGGATATCATGAGCTTCATTCAAGAAAAGGGCACCGGCCAGGAGATTCCCGATCCGCCCAAGTACATCAACTTCTGCCGAGGCGATCTCGATGCGCAGTCTGATATTTCTGAGGACGAGGCCTACTCGGTGGCACAATTCCCGCGGAGCATAAATCCTCAATTCCGGTCTTCCTCTCCACAACCATCGACATACGAGTCCCACCACGATCCGGCGTCAGCCCTGGCGAAGGAACTTGGGCACGGTGATCAGATGGCAACGCCACAAAGGCTGCCACGACAGAGCTTAGACGGCCGTCAGCGGTCTCCGAGAGATGACATACCTCGAGAGGCCCAGCGCCAGATACATCCACCAGAGGTGAGTGCTTATTCAATGCCATTGCAGATGTCTCGGGACGCCGCGAGTGAAGAGTCGATGGAGACACTACCAAACCATACGATCATCGCGGGCGAGCTTCAGACAGCAATCCCATGACAATGCAACACAGACGTCTGACATATCACAGTTCGATCCCAACGAGTTTGCGCCTGTGCCTCACGACCCGTACCCGATGGACGGCATGACAATGCTCTGTCGACCAAACACTCATAACGGGTCAGACCTAGGCTCCCAAGTTAGCGCAACATCTGTCTCTGACCGACCAACCAGCAGAGACGAACGGAGCGATTATTCCTTTTCCAGCCGCGAGCCGCCAAGTGGAAGTGTCTCACCTGTCAAGCAAGACTCGAGCATGTCGCCTCATCCTCCACAGACCAGGGACAGGAGAATGTCGAAGAAGAAGAGTGGCTTCTTCCAGAACCACAGCCCTTTCAGCAGACGCAAAAGTATCAAGGAACCCCGAGAGATGACACCAAGCAATAGAAACACTTGGCATTCTGGGAACAACAGTCGTGCTCAGTCAAACGGAGGAGGATCCAGCCACAGTCTATTGCAAGACAGGACCAGCGCGACTCCGGATCCAATCGACGCCAATGCCGATGTAGCAATCAATATTGGCGATAATGTGCTGCCAGTCAGATTGCCCGGCAGACAAAAGTCGGCCCCAGAGCCAGAGCATCTGGAGGAGGATCCCATTGCTCAAGCTCTCGCAGACCTTAAGGATGTCGTCGTCAACAAGCAGTCTTCCGTGCGCCAGTCGGCAGATCATCATTATGGAATGGCAACTCCTGCACCAGGATCTCAGTCCTTTCCTCGATCAGTGCCACCCATTGGTGGGCCCGGCAATGCTGCTGCTGGTATGAGAGGCACACCGCCTCCATCTTACGATCCACCCGTATCCCGACTGGGTGTTCCGGCACCTGCCTGCACCTCCAGAGCTATGAAAGAAACATCGCAAAAGTACACACAGCAAACGCGCGGTCTATTTACTGGTGATCGCCCGAGCTCTGGCGGTTATGGGTCTCCAGCACGAGCAAGTCCTCGCGGCAACGATATGCCACGAGCTGCCTCCCCAGCGCCGCCGCGGAGTACCTCCCCACATCCAGCTATGCACAGCAGATCAGCCTCGCCAAACCCTTATGCGGGAAGTCAGCGTAACAGCATGAACTCACGTCAAGGTTCCGTCCAGATGGACACTACACCTAACCACGCCTCAAGTCAGGGGTTCTACCGCCAAACGCCACCCAACGACATGCCTCGCGGTGCTTCGCCAGCGCCATTCCGCGGCACGGGTGATTACGGCCGACCAGCCAGTAGGGCTGGGAGCGCTTTCAGTGGCCAATACAGTGATATGTCCAGGGGAATGTCGCCGGCGCCAACCGACGACGGTTACGGCGGCTCAACGAGAAGCCGTGGAAGACCAGGAACAAGCCAGGGCGGCCAGGGCAACCGGGGTATGAGCTTGTACGAGCCTGCTGGAGCTATAGCTCCCACGGCGAGGCAACGTAGCAAGAGTGTTGCCGATGGAGGGAAGCAGTATTCCAAAGATGGGCGTCCAATTCTGCATTTCGGTAAGCCTCTTTGCTCCACCAATTCTTGACGGCAAATCGTCTTACTAACATCGATTACAGCACGCGCATGTTACATGTACCAAGCCGCGATTCCCGAAGAGCTCAGCTTTAAAAAGGGTGATATCCTCGGTATTCTGCGCCATCAAGACGATGGCTGGTGGGAAGCTGAGGTTCATGGGGCGAATGGTTCTTCTGGACTAGTCCCAAGCAACTATGTACAACCTATCTAGGCACATCGTCAGCAGCTCTCGAACATTAACGTTGCCGCTTTCTTTTGCCTCGGCAAATTCGGAACAAGCAAGAGAACAACATTCTCAGGCACACAAAGGATCGAGGGCTGTTTCGCCTGTTTTGCTCCACAGCTCTGTCTCTTACTCTGTTCACTTTCTCGAGTGAAAAGCTCGATGTCTATTGATAGGGGCTTCGATGGGATCTTGTTCTTCTGCGTATACCTCTTGCGTCGGCTTTGGTTGAGGGCTGCTTTTTGTTCTTCTTTGAGGCATTGCCAATTGGGTTCAAGGTTGATGGTTTTTATGATATACCTAAGATGATAACGACGGGAAGGCTGTACTAAAGACATATGCAATATGAATAAAGAGATATTTGAAAGCCCGGACGCGCGAGTTTGCTGTCTTCATTGTGTAGGCTGTTTCACTCTATTCATAACTATAAGAGCTGTGGATACCTCTTGAATCCTTTCCTTTTTGGAAGACTTCCCAACTGATGAGAAATTGCACTTCCAAGCCATCTCGTCAGAAGAAAAATAGGCAAGATGTCATTTGTGTGGCCTCGCCCAACGGCACCAGAGGAGGTGGACGAGAAGCCATGGGCAGAAGATGCATCCGATGGAGCTGCTCTGGCCGCGACAGGGATGAGCTCCAAAGCCCGCCCTTGGCGACGGGCTGATGACGTCGGACCTTTCTCGTTCGGGTTTGATCCAAACTCAATTCCAGAACCGCAACGAGAGCATTCACATCAGAGCTCGGCCACCGCTCACACCAACAACCAGGCAAGCACCTCGACACCCGCCCGTCTCTTCTGGCCCGCGGGTCCCTCGCCGCAGCAGCCCACGAGCCAGCCATTGCTACTAGAAAGGCGCTCGAGCTACTCCAGCTCCTCCTGCGCAGCCGAACACAACATCACACTCCCGCGCGCGTCCACTCGCACTGCCCACCTCGAGCTGCTCGTCTCGACGCGGCGCGCAATGAACTACGTCAACGACGCGGCCGCGTACGGCCACGCGTCTTACGCGGCGGCGGTGCACACGGCGGGGACTGTGTGGCAAGCAGCGACGAGCAAGACAGCGCGGCGCACATTGGTGACAACGGTGCTGTTTGGCACGGTGTCAGTTATTTTGTTTGGCGTCGCGTGTGTTGGCTACGCGGCGTTCTACCATGCTTATCTGCCGGATCAGGTTGTTACTAAGCCGATACATTTGCAGTATGGGTGAGTGCTTGTGCCCAGAATTCCTGGCGTGTTGCTATCCGCCTGGCTGTTGAGGGAGAGTGGCTGACCCAAGTCTAGATACTCGCTCAACCCCTACGCTGTCGTCGATCTCTCGGACCAGTCATTCGCGGCGTATCAAGACTACGACATCTCCGTGACGCTGCACCTCCCACGCTCGCCCGCCAATCTCGCGCACAATAACTTCATGCTCGCACTCTACCTCGTGGACAACGCGCCTGCGCCACTTGAACAGACCGTACCAAGCCCGGTGGATGTTCTTGTGGGGCGCCATATTATACACACTTCAACGCGCGCCGCCATTGTGCCCTACACGGACCCGCTCGTCTCGCTCGCCAGTCGCGTGCTATTCCTCGCGTACCACATCTTCGTGCCCGCGTCTGAGACCATCACGCTGACCGTGCCACTCGTGGAGCGCCTCGAGTTCATCCCGGGCGTCATGACACCCACGATGCTTGTGGTCGATGTGCAGGCGGGCCAGACGCTGCAGGTGTACAGCGCGGCGGTGACTATCACGGCTCAATTGGCGGCACTAAGGTGGTTCATGCACAAGTGGTGGATCAGCTCGATCTTGTTATTCACTACGGCGTTCTGGTTCTGTGAGGTATTCTTCCTAGCGACGTCATTCCTTGTGTTGCGACTGCTCTTTAGCAGCAGCAGCGACGACAAAGCTTCAGCAGGACCGAAGACGATCAAGAGCGAGAGAGGACCTCCGATTCTTAACAAGCAGCAAGCCATCAAGCAAGAAGAAGACGTTCCCATGACCTTCCCGACGCTTTCTGGCCAACAGCCGCTTCGCTATGATCCGGCGCCTTCGCATACAAACGGACTGGACGTCGCGGCCGTGCCTCCTACGGAGCGGGGCGGTGGTGAGGCAGACGACGAGGAAGACGAAGATGAGGCGCGTGACTATGAGGCAGAGGAGCGTGCGAGAGACTCTGGCATTGGGACGAGCTACAGTGAGAGGGACTCCGGGGCTGTGCGGCGGAGGACGTCGAGAGGCCGCCTAGGGTCTTGAGCTTCGTTGCGAGACGTGGAGTAATGGGGCATATGCGGTTAGGTCTTCACACCAGGTGTGGAGATCTGATTGTCTTGGGACATGAGCAACAGTTTGCAACCTCGATTGGGGCATTTTTCACATGTAGTGGTGAGGGAGTAGAAGGACCGTGACATGGCGTTTATTTTGTATTCGATACCCAATGGCACATATTGCTTTTCACATAGAGGGATGGATGATCCGAGTTCGTGGCTTGCGGTCTCTTAAACTAGTCATGCTGAATACTCAGTAGTCAGGCAACGGCTCAGTAGTTTGGAAAGTGATGTAACGATATGGCACCGTTGCGCTGACAAGGCGATCTGGTGATCCGTCAAACGTTGAGCGTATCTTGGCTGCAGGTGTTCCGTGATAGGTATAATTACGGAACTCCAGAAGTTGTAATCACGATTACCAGACTCTTATTGTACAGTCACCTACATGTTGCGCGGTTGCCAAATATTGTCAAAATCGGTTGTTGTAGCAGCTATTGGCGGTGATTTTAGTGTCGCCTGTCTGAGCTTCGGCCCCTCCCTCGATGTTACCCCACGGTCTCCCACAGGACAGAGGCACATGCCCACGAATGCACAGGATTGCTTCATCGAACGATCCCGGGAAACGCTATTTTGGCGTTCTACTATTGCACAGATGACTGTCTCTAGAACTCCTACCGACTGCGTTAGTAGGCAGCACATCGCCAGCCTCACAACAGCAGCCATTCTCTCACATTGACCATTGTCTTGCTGTCTTGTTGTCTGGTCGAACCCACTCGAGGACGCACCAAGGCGCAGGAGAATTGAGACCTTGACCTTGACCTGCACCTCGACGTCCAATCATCACGTTCAACTCGCCCTGATCTGACCTTTGGACCACACTTTCACCTCAACTCACCTCGCTCCCCTTCACTTCACGTTCTGCACGTCCGATCACCCACGCAGCACGCCGTCACGGCATCACGTTGCTTCTACTCCTGCATCTGCAATCTTTGCTGCTTCCTCCCACAACAATAGATCTCACCACGCTACATCCTGATTTAATAATCTCTCGAAAACCAGTGCTCAAGCAGACATCAAGTCGCGACGCACGTGCGGCATAGTAAACGCGATAGAGGTCCGTTCCTTGTCCCAATACTACACAACACATCGAAACCCCCCCCCCCCCCACTCGAACCCGCTCGGAAGGCTCCCGGAGGCTGCAAAGCGCAACGACAGCAGCTGAGCCAAGTCAACAAAAACAGACGTCAGACGGGAAATCTCTCCTGGTCATTTCCCACCTCACACCTCAATCACCTGTGGCCCTCCCTCGAGGCTCGACGCCAACAAGGACTTCGACTCCTTCCATCGCATCGCAATCGACACTGGCCTGGTGGGGTTTTGTTTTGGACCTCCGTTTGTCTCTCCACTAGCGGTGGGGGTGGCTAAGACATTTCCCCGATAAACCTCAACGTGAGCCAGAAATTCGAGTCCAACCCAGAATCGACTTCAAGCAGCAACTTGTGCACGGCCGCCTCGACTCATACCAGACGAAAACACCAATCTGTCAGAACACTTCCGTCACTTCCCTCACGATGCCCGCTTTCAAGGGCATCGCCGTTAGCATCCATGCCAATGGCTCGCCCCTCTCCGAGCACGGCATACAGAGGCAGTCCAGAATCAACAGGATCAACTCCTTCATACCGGTCCCCTCGCCCACTCTGAGCGAGCAGTCGGGCAAGACTGAGCCTGCCAAGTTCGCCATCTCGATAACACTCCTGACGCCCGACTTGCCAATCCCCTACTCGACCCCGAAGCCAACCGTCGACGACCCTCACCCGCGGCCGTCATATGCCGCGAGCAGCATGGCCACCAGCAAGCAGAGTGGCGGCGTCAACCCGTACATTCCAATGACTAACAGTGATAACGAAACGGTTGCCGCCTATATCTACTTCGACGGCCGCGAAAAGGAAGAGGTTGCGACGCTTCTGCGTCCCGGCGAGGAAACCTGGGTGAACAGCAGATGGGTCCAGATTCCCGACTCGGAGGGAGGCGGTCTTGCTGAGCGAGAGTTCTTGTTTCGTGAGGTTGGCTTAGAGCGCTGGCTTAATGGTCTCGACCTTCAAGGTTCCAACACGCAGGAGCGTCTCGAGAAGCGCCGCCAGAAGTTTGAGCGCCGTCGCAGGAAGCAGAAAGCAGGGGAGTCAGACTCCGGTATGGCCCTGGACAAGCACAATGGTGCTAGAGATACCTTGCGCTACACAGACAACGGTACGCCTCTAGAGCCCGTGCTCGACGAGGACGACGGCGACTCTCTATCCGACTCCGACGACGAGTTTCCCGAGGCCGCCGGTCAAATCAAGGTCAAGATGTTTCGAGTGATTGCGTCAGGGGAGATCAAGAAGGGCGAGTACTCGCCTCAATTCGGTGCACACGACGATGACGACGAGGTCGATAATGGCTCTAATGGAGTTGATGCCGATGTTGAACACACCACCAGCTTTGCGAAGCCTAAGGTTCTTGATCCTAAGACGATCAGCACTCAGACGGTCACCGGTATTGATGGTCCCGAGAGGCCCTACGCTACGTTCACGTTCTACTACCGTGGCGATCGTGAGTATTCCTTTTCTGAAGATTGCAATGGGACTGAGCTAACATCTCCAAAGGCCAACTTCAGAAGATGGGCGTCATCCCTTCTGCGAAAGCCCCACCCACTACCACAACAGCTTCGAAGCGCCGTTCCGGTCAACTCGACTTGTCCAACCTCGGACCGTTGAAGACTACTGGCACTGTTGGCTTCTCTGCTTTTAGGGACCAGGGCGCTGAGTCGGCCAAGCGAAGGAAATCGCGCAAGCAGAAGGGCAACGGGGCTCCAGGAGCCATGGACGAAGACAGCGAAGACAGCGACGACGACGATGAGCCAGAGATATTGGGCAAGATGGAGGACATCGACGATAAGGACGTTAAGAGCAGCAATGCCCCGGAGGATGCCAAGTTCACCGGTGAGCTGGCCGATGGTGTCGACAGAATCAAGGTACGCGCAACGTCCATGACTTCTTAAATCCCCAGCTAACAGTCCACAGCTTAAGCGTCAACGCTCCGCCGACCCTGAAGGCCCCACGCCTCCTGATTCGAAATCGCCTCACCTCAGCGCTTTTCCGGCGGCCGAGTCTCCTCCCATCAGCACTGGGTTTGGTGGCTTCAACGGGCTCGGCAATATACCCGGTCTTTCGAGCAGCTCGGCGCTGGGCAAGAGTCTACCGGATGACAGCGTTGTTGGCAGCCCTCTTAAGAAGCAGCGCGCTGGTCCTTTCGATGACTTGACTCCTTCGCCTGCCCCCTCCTCTCTCGGCAGCTCCTCGCTAGCCCAAGCTTCTACATCAGCTCCGGCTGCATCTACATCGCACATCGTCAAGACTGAGATGGAGGAGGAAGAGGAGTTGTGAGCCATTCTCAATTTCAGCATGATAACCCAGATTAGGAAAGCCAGTCACGCGAGTACAGTGGCTGGACGCGAATACCCAGGAGATCACATCGCACTGGCAAAGGGAGGTGCACAGTCGATAGCAATTGGATGGACGACGAAGGTGCGCGATGGACCACCAGCATGCGAATAGCAGCCAACATGGCAGCTGAATTGAAGATTTGGCTAAAGAGAGCATGATTCAAGGTCTGATATCCGACCGGTGGTCTGCGCCGCACCACTGCATAGAAACAGGTGCCAGGAGTTTCGTGACACTCAAAGACGGGCTGTATTTGGGGTTGATGCCAAAGGGAAATTTGCGTGCGGTGTGCTCCTCGGCGCATTCCCAGCGTGTGTACGCACAATCTGACGGGCATGGCTGATATGTCCCGGACTGTCTCGTCTTTCGTGGTTGATTTGAGGAGCGGCACAAATTCGCCTGTCTCTGTATTCACATTGTCGTGGGAGGCTTGTTTGGAGGGAGCACCAAATGATATCACGAGAGCCGGCTAGGAGAACCGGACTGCTGGATGAAGCGATTTTGTCTTCGTCTTGGAGGAATGCTGGCTAGACTACCAGGAATGAGTAGATGTGTCCTAGTTGAAGCATGCTGAGAGAATGGATATGGCATGACTAGAAGGTTGCTGTGTGCATGTTATCTTGAAAGTGACCTACATACTCTGGGTCACAGCATAACACCGGCATGTCACTTCGAGAGCTTGCACTGGATCTTGGGGTTCTGGTATCACGTATATTGAATCAGTTTGCCGGCCGCTATCTAGACCCGCAGATATGCGACCGCCCACCTCCATACTCTGAACTCCGCGCCAAACCGTCCAGTGCAGTAAGATCGGACTGATATCTGCCCATCCATCCAGTCTGAATATCGACCACTCCATTCCATCACAACTCAAGGATATTACCTGGAGCATGCTGCCCTCAGGACCTTAAAACGCCGGACACATAATGCGTCTCACTACCATTGCCGCCCTACTAAGTGCAACGGGGCTTGCCACAACGCTAAGCGAGGCCGCTGGCGCGCAGAGCCCGTTTTCTTATGATGAAGGAGCAGAGACTGGGAGTGGAAATCCGTTGACAAGGGATTTCAGGAGGAAGGTGAATCACTGGCTGGGAGAGTGGAAGGTGCCGGGAATGGCAGTGGGCGTGGTGGATGGGGATCATACTTGGACTGAGGTGGGTCATTTTTGAGAGAGTTCCTTTGAGTTGAGACGCATGTGTGATGCGATGATGACAATGGTTGTTATGGAGGTTTGGAAGGGCGAGGCGTGTGGGAAGGAAGCTGGGAAGGCGCCGAGATGGGGCCTTGGGTCGGCATCGCTCCTGAGAAAGTCTGTCAATGGAATTCTCGAGCGACGTTCAGAGGTCAAGTGGCCATCGTTGGACCGTCTGACGATGCACTCATAATCGCCTCACACCTTCAACTGAAGCTGTCACTGACACGCGATTCCAGGGCTATGGCATCGCAACCTACCCATCAACACCCGTTACGCCCAAAACCCTCTTTTACGGCGCTAGCACCTCCAAAGCATTCACAGCAGCCACCCTCTCCATCATGATCGCGTCAGGCAACTACACCATCCCTTCCCTCCCCGGCACCGCCACCCCACTCGCCTGGACCACGCCCATCAGCTCCCTCCTCCCAGACGACTTCGTCCTCATGGACGACCCCTGGGCCACAACGCACCTCACGCTCGAAGACGCGCTCTCGCACCGCACCGGCCTCCCGCGCCACGACGCCTTCAACACGCACATCCTCCGCACGGCCTCGGGCGAGCGCCGCGTTGCCACGCCGCGCGACGTCGTCCGCGCCCTGCGCTACCTGCCCATGAACGCCGCGCCGCGTACCAAGTGGCAGTACTGCAACCAGATGTTCGTCGTCGCCGCGCACGCGATCCAGACGCTCACCGGCGGGCGCTGGCTCGGCGACCTGCTGCGCGAGTGGATCTGGGCGCCGCTGGGCATGGACGCGACGTACTTTTCGCTCGAGGACGCGCTGGCGGCGCCCGAGCACTTCGCAACCGGGTATAGCTGGGACCGCGAGGGCGGCGCGTTTGTCGAGATCCCGTATATGCCGACCAATGAGGTGTCGGGCGCGGGCGCGGTGGTGAGCTGTGTGGAGGACTATGCGAAGTGGATTCGGATGATGCTGCGTGGGGATGGCCCGGTGCCGAGGGAGGGCCTTGCGGCGATTAAGACGCCGAGGATGTTTGTTGATCCGGAGACTGTGCTGGCGAGCTATGGGAATGCCACGGCGGAGAAGACGCTGCCGTATGATGGGCCGCTGGGGTATTCGCTTGGTTGGCAAGTGGGGAGTTATCGAGGGCACTCATTTTGGACGCATGCTGGGGGTATGCACGCTTATGGGGCGGAGGTGTTCTTCTTTCCGGGGCTTGACTTTGGCGTGGTCACGTTCGCGAATACGGCGCGGACGAGCAACTATGTGGGTTTGTTTGCAGTTTGGCAACTTGTGGATGATAGATTGGGGGTGCCCGAGGAAAAGAGGCACGATTGGGAGGCTGAGTACGTTTTGCTTCCTTTACTCTACCTGCTCAGAATTGACTGGAGGAAAGAATTCGCTAACACTTTGACCAGACACCGCGGCTACTACGAAAAGATGAACACGGCCATGGCCAACGCCGTCAACAAAGTCTACCCAAACCGACCCAGCACGCCGGTGCCACCATCACTACCTCTGGCTGACTACGAGGGCACATACTATCACCCAGCCTACCTGAATTTTACGCTCAACCTTACGGCCGACTCGACGTTCGTAACCGCGCGCAGCGACGCGACATGGCCGACCCTCAACGAGTTCGAGCACGTCAGCGGTGAGTACTGGATCATGTACCAGCAGATGAAATTCGGTAACTACAGCGAGCTCAAAACCGAATATGCGCCCATGCAGTTCCGCGTCGGGCCTGAGGGGCGGGTCGCGGCGATGGGCATTACTTGGACTCAGGCCAATCTAGACGGGGAGGACACGGTGGAGGGGCTGGTGTGGTTCGACAAAATCGAGTAGAAAGTGAGCGTGTGCTGCAGTCCGATGTCACTATAAGTTTGAATCCTCAATTAGCTTGTGTGAACAGTCATGTTGAAGCTGTAATGTTGTAATGTGAGGAATGAAGTGTGCAAGAATCAGACTGTTGAGCTTGATAATTCGAGTTATATCAACATGGGTTGTTTGACATTTCAGTTGGCCGTTCTTAAGAGCATAAAGTTCTATCATCATTTTGCACGGGGGGGGAAAGACAGAAGAGAGGATTGCCTACCTTAGCACTGGACAGTCGTTGGCGTCGCGCCATCGCGCCGCAAGAGCTTGAGCTCTGCTTGAGCTCTCGAGACTGACGTGTTGTGGAAGACGAACTTTGGAAGTCAAGCAAAGAAAGTAAAATTTTGAATTTCGGCACGAGGGGTTTTAGCTTGCGCCGCTTATGTAAGGTGGAGTCGGTGACCCGAACCCTTTTCATGTCAACGTTCTCTCGTGTAAAGCTTCCTAATGTCGCCTATATCTCGACTCTCAACTTCCACCATTCACAACATTGAAAGGTTACTAAGACCACTTTAGTGCCGCGATGCTGACCTAGGCCGTCCATTCCTGGCTGAAAGCCAACCTAGACGGAAGTTTTGAGTCTCGAATCCCGAAATCCCCTCATCTTCCAACTCATATACAAAACTGTCCATCGCCTTGAGCAATTTCCGTCCATCCTTGGTGTGTGTGTAGCCCACATCACCTTATCATAATAGTTGTGCTGTGTCTGCTCATCTTCCCAGCGGAAGATGTAGATCATCCGTCGCGCAAGCTGTCCTTGTATTCTATAACTCCCTCTGCCCAGCCATGAGTTCGTTGCAAAGCACCCACGAATCTGTCCCTGGGCTTGGTCCTCCCCTTACATGCACGCCTGAACCAGCACTGTGGGATTTCAAAAGGTGCATTGATCCACTCGACAGTCTGGACAGCAGCAGCTCAATGTTGCTCGGGAAGTAAGCTGTGCAAACCTCGTACACGTTCTTCGCCTCCTTGTCAGTCATCCAGTCTGCTTGTACAATTCTTGCACCATATTCCTCAACCCGAGAGCATCCTACAGGTTCCATCAAGAACTTGATTCCCAGTCCGCTAGTTGTTATACCTTACAAGAAGGGCAACGAACGCTTTGATTCGAAGAACTCTTTCCGATAATTGGCATTTAGCCACTCTGTTGGACAGTCAGCACGGTAGTCACGACTGCTATCACGGAGTCGGGTTGAACTCATCTACAACGACTGTTTTGGATGGCGAACCTTCGGCCTGAGATCGAAGGCTATGCACAGCCACGTCACAACCAGGCTGAGAGCGAACGTCCTTCAAGATGGCGATTCATTCCTGCTCGCCAACCCTCCCGCCGACGTCTAGGTGACTGTTCGATGTGTACCACTCGATGACTCTGATGTGTCTTTCGCGGGGACCTATGAATCGGGCTGCATCTCGCCGTGCCCAGGCTTCCGCAGATTCCCGACGACGTCGTTCTCGGTTATCAAAGTGAGTCTGCTGGAACTTGGTCAATGGCCTTGGGAGCGACCCAGGCACCTGGTCTCGCATAGATGTCAAGTTTGAGCATGTCTGACTAATGACTTCCTGTTCCTCGTGTTGAAGCCTAGTATGTGGTCGTAGCGTCTGGCGTCGCGCGAGCCGCCGTTCCAACGATCGGATGCTGATTTCCACGCAGCTCTGGTCTTGTCTATATTCCAGTTCGTCTCGCGACACACCCTTGAACATCGTCTCTTCTGGCGGCAAGGTCGGAGACGTGGCGGGTATCTCGGGTAGTCCAAGTCTTCGACGGTCGTGTTGCTGTTCCAAATCCTCGTAATACTGGTATTGGATTTTTGTGAGTGGTCGAGGAGGTACCTCGCGTCTCGCCTGCATAAGCGCTCGCTGTATCTTCACTTCATGTTCCTTGTGCGCGCTCTTCGTTAGCGGCCCCGGCCACATGGACAGCGAGGCGACGCATTGCTCCTGTGGGCGCAGGTTGGACAGGTCACCAGAGTCGACCGGAACTTGCCGGGGTGAGGCGGCCGGAAAAAGGGTGGATAAGTTCCAGGTTCGAGTCCGCCGTTCTGCATGGGAGCGAAAATGTGCTCTAGGAGTTGTAGCCCCTGCCGTTTCCACTCTGCAGTTTCTTGCTCTGAGTACGACATGGTGAGCTACTGGCACTAGTGAAGCTCCATTCTGACCACATCGTCACGAGAAAGCTATGCAGGCGGACCTTGGTCTTCTGTTTACTGTTCTCCAAACAAACCAGGGAAATGATCTCCCGGGATTGTCAGACCAACGGTGCCATCTGGTGCGGATTCTTATCTTTGGGACCAGGGTGCAGCTGACTGGCTTTGACCGGGGTTTTTGTCCCTCTTCAACATCGTGAGCTTTCCGTGCGGCAGTGAATACTGAAAAGACTCGGCCATTGTCTATTACAGACTCAGGCCAAGGTTTGACGAAGTAGATACTTGGTGTCTTACTAGACACTTGGCCCAATTTACTTGCCGTCCTTATTTCGAAGTTTGGAATTATACACACCCATCTACCTCATCAAGGCCCCAAAGGCGAATACAACCCTTCTATACTGTTCCTGACTTCTACAAGCACCGTTACTAATCTGTTGGCTCTTGTTTTGCTCGCGAGTACCAATTTTTGATGCGGAGAATTTAGTAGCCGGGTCTACGTGTCGCTCATGTGGTCCGGCACACCATGTCCAATCGTTCAAGTATCCACATTCCGAAATAGGCAATTCTGCTCTTCCTGCACTCTCACCGAAATTTTGTTCCCATGTTGTTCACGGCCCAGGCACAATCGACTTAGCATGCACTGAGTCCGGCAGCGTCGCACGACAGTGAGACCATCTTGTACTTCTGATACTGTCAGGACCACAGAGAGTCCGTGACCCACGTTCAAGCAGAAATGTTTGCAGCACCAACCTAGTCACGGCAAAATCAAATTTAGCATTCTAGTGTTCAAGTAGCAACTCCCTATTGCCGAACTCCTATCCCCACCTCCACTGTTGCCTAAAGCCCGAAGATGTTGAATGTTCAGTCGAGTGTTGACTCCATTTAAGCCAACTTCCCGTCATGACCAATGATATGCTCAGTGCTTTCGCTTGCTTATGAAGTTCTTGAAAGACCCGTGTCTTTCTCGAATTCAACCTTCTACGTATCTGAAAAGTGCCAGAGATAGACCAAGACCAAGAATTGCATTGTTGGCCGCTTATGCACGGCGGTAGAGAGGCGCATCGTCAGAGCAGTAGATCTGAGCCCCGTAGATTCCTGCAGTATTGCCACTCGTAACGATCCTGTGTTTGACGAACGGCTTATTAGTACAGTGGAACGTATTCCACAAACTCGGAGACTGTACAAAGACTTACATGGCCATAGCGAGAGCTCTCTCCTCCGAGTCCTCGCATGTGAGAGACATCCATGCCACATTCAACGGTTGAGGGAAAGTCCCGAACATTTGCGTCCAAACCACACCGAAGTAGCGGACACCGTGGAGGCCTTGCAGCTCGACGAAAGCACGGTTGAGGATGTAGCCGAGGAGGTGGCAGCTCAGAGCCACCGTTACGGTCTCACCACGTTTGTTGCTAGCGCTCTAGTCAGCTCAAGAGCCTGGAGCGAAAGTCTTCGGGTGTAGCTTACTAGTGATCAGAAATGTAGCTGAAATTCCACGCCACTGGGATCTGTAGGAAGAGACCGACGGATGCGAGCGCGTTGCTGCTGAGTGCTTCCAAACCAAAATCCCTCACAATCGAAGGAGAATACGTGTCAAAGGCGCGTTGGCACCACATACGCCAATGGGTGAACTGGCGAAGGAAGGGCTGGTCAGCATCATATCTTCAAGTCTCGAAGCGGTAAAGCTCCCAGTACAGACTAAACAGGAGATTCGGCATGGATACTCACCGCCTTCTTGAACGCAGGACGGACAGTGTTCTTCTTCTTCTTGCTCTTCATTGGGTCGTCTAGGAGCACACGTGACCTCAGAACATATACTTCTCTTTCGTTGAAGATGGCCACTTTTGGAAGGAATGTGCTGTGAGGGTTCTTGAATGAATCCGGCAAGAGGAAACCAAAGACGAAGCCGCAAGCGACGGTGAAAGCGCCCATAATGGCAAACAGCCAGAGCCAGCCAGACTTTCCGCCGACGCCACGCATCTGCAGGATTCCATACGCCAGAAGCTTCGATGAAGCCTGGCCGAATTGATTGCCGGAGTAGAAAAACATGACACGCTTCGCAGTTTCTTTGCGTGTGTACCATGTCGAGAGAGTCCACAGGCCTCCCGGGATGAAGCCCGACTCGGTCTTGCCCAGGAGGAAACGAGTGGCAATGAAAGCGCCGTAGCCGCGTTGAATTGACTGAAAGAGGCTGACGAAGCCGAAGAGTAAGAGCTGTAGAGTCAACCATTTGCTTGGTCCAACTCGGTAGAGTACCATGTTGGAGGGAATTTCGAAGAGCACAATTCCAAGAGAGAGCATCTGCTGTCCGACGTTGAACTGGTCCTGGTTGATCCCGACCTCTTCCATGAAACGATCGGTGATGGCGTTGGCGATGTTTCTTCGGTCGAGTTCTACATCATCAGCAGTTAGTACACGCTGTCATGAGAAGGTCATTTACTTTGAGCAATATTGTGTGTTTGGCTTACGCAAGCAGAAGAAGCCAAGATTTAGAATCGGCATGATGATACAGTCTAATCTATTGCAAGATATTAGCACCTGGGCTCAATGGTGTAAAGACTTCAGCCACGGAGACTTGGAAGACTTACTTGCGCTTTGCTTTAGCCTCCTCTTCTTTTGACCAGTCTACGACGAGGCCCTCTTAACTATTATACTCTCCTTTATTTGGAGCAATACCCTGAGGCATGTGCATCTCCACAGCTGCCAGCTTTTTCTCTTCGTCAGACATCTTGTCGTTGTTGATCGGTGTTTCCAAAGCTTTCAAGGGCGTTAGCGATTTGTGACAACAAGATTAGGAATAAATTTATTGCGTCAAGACTGAGACGAAGATAAAAGCAGCGTAAGATTTATCTAACATTTTACAATCCTTGGAATATTAAACTTATTTGCGATCCTGATGAGCTTTATATCCATATCTTCATGTACAGCACAAGCCGTGTTCCTTGAACGCCTAGAAGGAGAGACAGACGCACATCTGGACTGAAGCCATGGCCTCGAGCACACAATCGATTTCTGTTGCATCAGTACTGCTATCTATGTGACTTAGTTGCAATGATTGGAGTTGTGGCAGTGTCACTGTCTTGGTACGAATCACTCCAAAGTAGATTTTGGCTGAAAGTTTGACCCTGCCGCCGACACCTCGCTCGAGGGCCGAGGCGGTAATGTTCGGAAATTGCTTGGCTGTTGACTGAACGTCCCATATAATATTCCAGAAGCATCGTCATCATCAGGATACTATTGCTGCATTCCTCAAGTTATACACGCTCATTTGCTTCTTTCCAATGGAACCTCAGACTGAATGCTGCCTTCTCAGTCATGTACTGTACTTGCATTGATTGGAGACGGCGCATATCTGCCCAGCCGTCGACCGCAACCTTTGCGAAAAATCTGTGACGCATATCAACAAACTGGCAGGGCATCACATCGCGGACGGTCAGGACGCACCTGAAATAGAATCAACATCGAGGCTCTGGGGAATAGCCGTGATCAATACCCGGACGCCTAGGCATCCTGCCAGTCTAGCTCGCCGGACAAAAGGGTATCCAATTATAGTAAGCATCGCAGATGGCCCTGACGAATGTTAGTGACCGTTTGATAAGGCATTCCTCTCTGGGGAAATGACTGCCATCACGGTTACAAAACTTTTTGTTTCTAGCAACTCAAAGATACGACGCAGGTCATATACCAGAGTCTTGAAATACGACACGAGGAGCGAGGGGAACAAACAAAACCCACGGTGTGGAGCCTGGGCATAGATGTTTGGAAGGAATGCACGCCTTCGTTGACCAAGGGAAGGTAATCTCGGAGTCTCGATCTTCATTTGTGTGGCAATGGCTCGAAGTTGTCGACATCATCGATTCTATATCTTCAAGAGCAGAAATCTCGAAGCCAATAACCCGGTGGCGCTTGATACAAGATATGAGTGCATGTACGAGCGCCTGTCTGTGAGTGTAGATGAGACAGCGAACAGCAGTGTTTGTTACCTAAGTGTCAACAGCGCAAGCTCACGTACACGAGGGAATGACTTGCGTATATAGGCCGACTGTACAAACCTTGGATGTTTTGGGAAGCGTGAGCGGGAAAAAAAATGCTCTCATCCGTGACCTAGTTCTAATGAAGCCTTACAAAACCAATAGTCACGTCGCTAAATGAAGTCTTACATACGCAGTGGGTTACACATCATGGAGTGTCTACTTGGAATTCATCAAATTGACACTGAGCTCCGAAGTCTCACAGAAGTATGGTTGATCATGTCATGGGCACATCCATATATTGTGGCAGTAGGTGCAACGGATGGAGACAGTTCACCTCCGTCAAAGTTAGAAGACTTATGATAGGGTGAGTAATCAAGTAAACTCTATAAAATGGTTGATATTCCAAACGCCAGGTATATTACGCATCAAATGGACTGCAGAGTTGAGGTGATCCCCAGAGCTTTCATCACAGCAGGCTGTCGAGCTCCGTGGCCCATCAGCCGGCCATATTTCTGAGGCACACGAGTTGCAAAACTATGCAGGAGGGCTTCGGAACTGGAAGGAACCCAGCATGCAAAACATTGATGTTTTACGGTGTACCCCGTGTTGTTCGGATCAGGTCATGGAATGTGTCCGGCTTGTCTTGTCAGTGGCGTTAGGGGAATTACATCAAAGCTCCGTCAGATGACTTCCAAGAAACACCAGGAGCTTTACCAGCGAGAGCGAGATCACTTGCTGGATTCTCGGACTCCTTCACCAGCAGTCACGCTGGTCTTAAAAGTCTGTGGTACGTACGCCGTACTGGAAATCTGTTGCAAGTGCCTCTTGAAGCGGGCATCGCCCAGAAAACCAAGGATTTACGTGGGCTCCAAGCCTCTTAGCTAAGGCTTGGTCCAAAGCGAACCAACCACCCGTCGACAAGCAGCCGAAGATATAATGGAGGTACGGCTCGCTTACTTGCCAAGAGCCTAACAATTAAGTCTTCCGTCGAAGAATTGTGACAAACGCCGTGCAGTGGTCGCTTCAAGTGACCCCGTCTTCCCCTTGGCACAGAAGTAAGGAAAGTGCAGCCCGGTATTTGCATCGACAAATCTTGCCGTCGTTGGAGCTTTGACCCTCGCCTTTCGAAATTGGCATCCGAGAACGACTTCACGAAATACTATTAAATGATCACTGCCCTGCTTGGTGCCTACGAGATGTAGCTTGAACTGCGTGTCCGAGCCCCAACAAAGTATCGATCCTACGAATATGGCTGAAAATACCCACGGCGCAAAGCAAGATGTGCCCCTCAGCTCCATGACCAGGGCTTTAGTGAGTCGGCGAAGCCAGCGATCACTACATTCCAACTTCCGATCGAACAGGTCAGCAAGAGATGTCGAAGTCCAGTCGACCAATGTGCAGCTACTTTCCGACCCGCTGGGGCTCACGCCTCTGATCAAGACCGAGTCTGAGATCTCAACCATCAAGACCGAAAAGAAAAACAGTGGCCTTCACGTAAGGTTCCATGCGGAGAAGCGCGTCAAGGAATTCTATGAGGGGCAGAACGAGGAGATTCGGTCCTTCTTGAAGTCCGTTGAAGAGCATCAGCAGTCCATCGACGACAATCAGGAGGCTGCTGGTCTCGCATATCAAATTGCTGTGAAGGGCAGTTTGTGCGCCAACGTCTGCCTTTCCGGGCTGCAGCTCTATGCGGCCATTTCGTCCGGGTCTTGTGAGTGCAGATAGTCCGACCCCTGAATATTCACATATCCTGAACTCTTCAGTATGCTGACAATTTGAACTAGTGTCTCTCATAACAACAATGGTGGATTCTTGCTTCGATCCTTTCTCTGGGCTCCTGCTTTTCTTGGCGCACAGAACTGTTGCAAGAGCCAGCCCCATCAAATACCCAGTTGGGCGAGCAAGGATCTCCACGGCAGGAAATATCTGCTTTTCTTTCATCATGTTCACTGTGTCCACAGTCATCCTGGTGCAGGCTCTCCAGAACTTTATCGAGGGACAGACAGCAGAGACGAAACCTTTCTTTTTGCCGTCCATCATCGCCGTCGCCGCAGCTTTCACTACCAAGCTATGTCTGTTTTTTTACTGCTGGACCATCAAACATCTGTTCTCCCAGGTTGATATTCTGTGGAGGGACCACAGGAATGACCTCTTCCTCAACGGCTTTGGTATCTTGACCTCGATTGGAGGAAGCAAGCTTCGCTGGTGGATCGATCCAATGGGTGAGAATGTCTCTAGCCTACGTCGACTCAGGACCCTGGACAACCCAAGCTGATGGCGTGTAGGTGCAACCATTTTGTCCGTCACCATTGCCGCACTTTGGCTGCGTACTGCATATGACGAATTTCAACTAGTCATTGGAGTCTCCGCTGAGAAAGACACGTTGAGACTGATCACATATATTGGTCAGTTTGTCTGGAAGCACTAGCCCCTTGGCGTGAAGTTCCTCGAGGCGTTGCCACGAGACCGACCGATGACCGTCTGGACAGTGTTGCTGACTATGATAAATCTAGCCATGATCCACTCGCCAACGATCAAGCAAATTGACACAGTGCGCGCATACTACTGCGGTCCACGTCTCATCGTTGAAGTAGACGTGGTGATCGACAAGGCCGAGACTCTCGAGGTGGCACACGATACCGCCGAGGGATTGCAAATCAAGCTCGAAAAGCTGCCATCTGTAGAGAGAGCATTCGTGCACATCGACTACGAGACTAGTCACAGTCCGGTAAGCCTAGAATGTTCTCTGGCCTCTTGTGCTGATGTCTGCTAACAAGTTTGTCACAGGAACATGCCTTCAAGAAATTAACTTAGGGTTGACGTCGCTGCTACTAATGTGTGGCCCGCTCTTTGGTTCTGGGATGCGGTTCGCAACACCTAATCCGTAGATAATGTTTAAAAAAAAAATGTATTCCCTGTATGAAAGAACGGTTTAGATCAGTCTTTATTGTAAATCTCGTTCTGAAAAGGCCTTGGATAGATATACACACACGTAGAAGTTCAGAGAAATCGGATACGGTACAGGATACCCATGGATTATTATGTCACATCCTTAGCCCCATTTGGCGCTCCAAACCTTTCCTTTCTGATTCTCAGGAAGCCGTCCACAGGTGGAATTACGCAGCACGCAGCTCTCAACCCATCTTTCCTGACTGGTCACGAGTACTTCGCTTTCTAATATTCTATCCTTCTCCATCACAAGGCTCGCGCTGAGCACACTCCGTCCATGCTCATTGATGCTATAATCCCTTCGTATTTTCCCTTCCCCCACAAGGTTCTCCCTTTAGCACAGGGAAGATCAGGTGTAACAATAGCCGAAGACTGCCAACCCAATCATGCAGACAGAGATCCATTGGATTATCATCTGGCTTTCGGTTTCCTTCACGCCTTCGGTCACGCTTGCTTCCCAAGCCGCATTAGGATCTGTTCTTTCGGCTTCTGATATCTCAGCAGTGCTGACTGGTTTCGTTTTGTTGCCGGCCATTGGTATCGAGAAAGAAGGTGCCGCAGAGTGATTGGTCACCAAGGGGCGCTCTCCGCAGAAATTATGTCCAGGCTTCCAATCTGCTTTGATTATTGCCAGGTCGCAAAGCTTCGGGTGCGCGACAGAAGCTACAATGAGTTTTGGCTTGAGGTGGCTTTGTTTTCTGGTTGTGACGCCGCCCGTGGCTCCTGTCGAATTTTCTGGCGAAATTTGGAAGCTGGTCGCTTCCAAGGGGAGTAGGGCCCAAGGTTCGCTTGAAAGATTAGGAAGCTGGCGCAGCGCAAGTAAGTCGTAAACAATGGTATGGAATCGAAGGGCTCAGTTTCATTGCTCTGGTGACATGCAAGGAGTAGATTAAGACGAGAGGGTATGAATATGTAGTCGAACAGGTAGAGCTTGATTTTGTGGGGCTTCAAATCCCGATCAAGTGGGTCGAAGGGATAAGATCACCATGGGTCGATATCTGCCATGTATCGTATGTTGACAATGAGGCCCAGCGCACAAACTACTTCTACACACGCCACGAGATAGGTATGAAGATTAAATTTGGATGAGTACTTCCTAGGCGGTCGGGGCCCAGCAAACGCGCCACTGCCATCCGAGGGGCGGATGTGCGGTGTGCTATGCCTCTGCAGAGGACATCGATGCATCACCCACAGTGCCTTTGAACATCTAATGTACGGAAGACCGATACGAATACACGTCACGGCTGGACTAAGTCCTCTGCCTCTTTATAATTAGAATATGATATCAACGAGACGGAGTTGCAATTTCTATCAAAATCTCCAGCTTTGAGCTACCACATATTTCGCTCGGCATCCTTATGATCCCGAGACTGATGAAGCGGCAGCGGCGTACTGTCTAGGAAAGAATTGACGCAACACGAATAGCCCGATACAATTCTATCCTTGAAATGGCCAAGGACGGGCTGTCGTCGTCCCGTAGGTAGGAAAATCATAATTACTCTTCCGCGGCGTGACATCTCGGTCCACCACAGAGATTTCGAGGCTCGGTATCGAGGCCACATCGAGGATGGTTCCGTCGCCCTTGAGGAGCTGTCAGCCTTCATCACACATTCCAGGTGCAAGGAATTTTCAGTGAGGTTCGTCAACTTGCACAAGCGGGACATCAGCCAATGACAGAGCCGTCATAGCCAATTATGTGTCCATGAAAAAAGATGCACTCACCTTCCGGATCTCGAATCTTAGACTCCGCGCCACAAAGTCAAGCACGCCCTTGTCATCTTCCAGATCAGCTTGAGCCAAGGCCAAAGCTCCGTCCAAGGGAATTGTAGAGTGCGTGACTCCTGCCTTGGGTATGCCCAGCAAAGCCATATTTCCCACCAAAGCCGCGCCCAAGAAGCAACTTATCGTCGCAGGCAGCGACACCTGCGCTTTATCCACTTGAATCGCAACAGACCACGTCTTGCTCATACTCACACCGTCAGTCCTCCCGCGAGCTATCCTTTTGCTTCTGAATGGCCGTGGGCTGTTGACGTCGTTAGTCGTCGCAATGGTCGAGTAATCGGTGTACAGCGCGTTGACTCTGAATTTGACATAGCTCGACAGCTCGTCTGGGCTTAGACTCGCTCGCTGCCCGCTTGATGCTGCCGGTTGGAGTTCTGGGTATGTGTACCCAAAGACACTGATGTTCTTTACTGACTCGCTGGTGTGAAAGTTGCCGTTCGCATCGTAGAAAGGCTTGAGAGGCGTCTGTACGCCCACGGTCCCAGCCGCGGTGCCATAAATTGCGGACTCGTAGTCGGCTATGGTGTATATGCTCGAGTTGTAGTAAATAGCTTGCCACAATGCGATAAGCCGGTCCACATTTGCGTGGTGGAGCATGAAGACGGGGTCGAAGGCGGACCAGTTCAGGTCGTACATGGTCCCGTTTGGACAACCTACGGCGTTGTGGACGTTGTTGTGTGGAGATTCGAAGGAGGGCTTGCTGTAGTAGTCGGTCTCCATTTCTTGAAACTTCTCGGACGTTGTGAAGACCTCGTACTATCGACGTTCATCAGCTGTAGCACTTGCTCACGCTGCCTTGAATAATTCAGGGTGATGGGTGCTTACCACTTGCGCCATCAAATTCGAATTCCCGAGGCCGACGTTGACTGCGGTAGTGTTGTCCACCATGCCCATAGTCGGACACCGGGTCGTGTGGTTCTGCCCAGAGAATAGCCCGTGACGCATGTGCGTTGATTCAAAAGGGTAGGTCTGAAAGTGGTAGCTGTGAAGCGGGTTTCGCATCATCAATGAGCCATTGGGCCCATTGACCGTCACCGTCTCGAGAGTGAGAGCTTCCGGAAGGGTCGGTTTCTGAGCCCAGTCCCAGTAGGCGACGCGCAATGTCTCCGCTGTGGTTCGGTATGTAGGCGCGTCATGGTTGTTGTATCGCATGGAAATATCAAGGGCGTGCGATATTAGGACTTGCTGGGGAAAATGGCCACTTCAGCCTCGTCAAAGGTCATATGAGGGGGATCGACACCTACCTCGAAGAGAGCCACGTAGGGGCGGTGCCATAGACCGAAAAGCAGCTCCTACCGATATTATTAACCTCCATGTTATATATCTCGTTTCCCATCTTGAGAAACCTCACCCCATGTGGGCAGAATCCTGCTAGTTCCGCTCCACCCGGAACCTGGCCGACATCATTGAATGGCAGAAATGGGAGCCCATGCACGCCCATGATCTTGAAGTATGACAACTCATCGCCCTCGTCGGCAGCTTGGAGCTCGGCCAAAGCCTGTACATAGAGGTCCCTAAGATTCAACGATCAGTTCTCGTGCTGGAGAACAGGGTTGCTGTTCCGCGAAGCAGATGGCGAGGATGAAGCCACTCACCAAGCCGGTCCAGCCTGTCGATAGAGGTCGTTGATGTTGATGCGTGTCGGAGCAGCACCTGTATGCACATTGACACCTGTAACGGCACCAGTCACTGCCAGCCTTTTCTCGGAAGCCACGATTCTGACAGCCCCTAGCAGAAGAGATGGAAGCCATGGGAACTTTGCGAGCCTCATCGTAGTGCCGAATGCACGGCCAGATTCTGGTGCTTGCAAATACCAGACCCCTCCTTGAGCTCCTTGAACAGAGTCGGCAGACCTCAGACGATGGAAAGGGACTCGTATGTGGAAGAATGAGGACTGTTGTGAGTGTAACGAGAGAAAGAAAGACAATCGCATACTTGAGAACAATGACGCGCCCAGGGAGGCCGGACTTAGGCAGTTAGGTCCGGCACAACTGTCGATAATAGGACCACAGCCTACTGATCAGACACAGGTTCCATGCGAAGACGAGTCGTGAAGAGAAACGAGCCAGAGACTTGGTAGGCATGGTACCATTTTCAGCTTTGAGCCGGCCACAGCGTTGCTGATTCCCACAATAACACCAACCATGTGCCAGAGAACGCCGCACAGCAGATCGTGCTCCCCCAACCAGCATTTCCAATCTCGTAGAGACAATCGACAGCTGTACCGACTGCTGAGTCTCGGATTCGCACAAGAGTAGATACACCATTTTATTGACTTTGTCGTCCTAGGAGCCTTTCCATTTGTGCAAAACCCCGGTCGGGTCTGAACCTAGGAGAAATTGGATGCCTGGCAAGTTCCATCAACGAGAATCACAGGTGCCTCGATCATCTGCCCGTCATCGTCTCGCGCCGGGCCGAGAGCACGACGTGCGACGCGTAGAAGACGAGACACTCTCACAAACTGTCTCAGGGCCCCTACGGCAAGCCAGTATGTATGCTCCGCTGCATAATCACGCGATCTCGAGTCTTGGGGAAAACGCTGAAGCTGCGGCCGAATTATTCGACATAGATCTTTGTGCAGAGTCTGATGTCTTCGCATATCTGGTGCTGGACCAGGCTTGCACGAGTGGACCATGATTCGCGTTGGGACAGCAAGTAGCTTTCAGAAGCAAGAACGAGAGGTCAATGTTGTGCACTGCAATTCAGGAAGACCATCAGCTCATGGTTCTATACATGTCTCACACAGCATGGCAATAATGCAGTCACGGTGTGACGTACCTTAGTGCAAGCAATGGCTAGAATCCTGGCGGACAACGATAGGCTCTAACCAGTATGTGCTACTATCAAGACGTCTTGCCTATAGTGAGTCTTCAGTGCTGCACAAGCAGCGCAGTGACATGGCACCAAGGGCTAAATTTTGATACAATGATATTGAAGTTTTTGATTCGCTGGCTACAATAATACATGATTCTCCATGGCTTCCTTCTAGAGTATACCAGACGCTTTTTAATTCCCTCGCCGTACCCAAAAGGAGATGAAAAAATTAGGCGGAAACGTTTCGTGATGGTGGCTTGTATGTTGATCTGATAACATTTGGTCAGATGCTGAGACAGTGTGAGAGGTTGAGGGAGATGAATATCCAGCATGAGCGACGGGTCTGCCGCTCGGTCGGATTACGCCATGTTGACCTTGATGAGACGGTGTTGAGGAATGCCCAAGTCCACTCAAGTATAGCGCTGAGATAGAAACGTCAGAGCTTGGCTAGGCCAGTCCTCATCGTGGAATAGCCGCGAGCTTGTCATCCTTGCCTTCATGACCTGAGGATCACAGACTCTTCTCCAACACAACCAAATCCCGGAAGCCCTCCTTCCACGTCTGCGTCTGTTCTGTAGTTGGCTTGGGCAGCGGGCTGCGGCAGTAGCCGCCATAGCCAGTCCAAGCTCTGAGGCCCTCCTTAGTGCCTACAACACCACCTTGAATCGCAGCCCAGTCTCCGGCAGCAACGACCTCTTGCATCGCCTGAGCCTCCGCAATCTTGCCAGACTTGAAGAGCTCCGCGGTCTTGATGCATGTCTTTGGGGAGATATTGGCAAGCCCTGCCAAAATGCCATGCCCACCAGCGATCAGTGACTGAACAGTAAAGTCCGCAGATCCTGCCAAGACCAGAAAATCGGGCTTTAGAGGGTTGTAGTTCTGGCTAAGCTTCTTCGTGGCAGCGGCCACGCGCGCCAGCTTTCCCGTATTGCCGCATGTAAGCTTCACGCCCACAATGTTGGGATGTTGAGACAGCTTGATGATGACGTCGGAGGAGAGATCGAGGCCACCCACAGCTCCTGGATAGTTGTATATGATGATGGGTATTGGTGAGACGTCCGCCACGGCGCGAAAGAACTCAAAGATTGTGCCTGATGATGGCACAAAAAGTGAGGAGTAGTACGCAGGAGGTAGCACAAGCGCGTAGTCGCCACCTGCTTGCCATGCCTCGTTGCAGAGTTGAATAGTCTCCCGGACACTTTGAGAGCCACAGCCTACAATGATGGGTATGGACGAGAAGCCGGCGTCATTCAACGCCTTCCGTGTGGTAGCTGTGACCAGTGATCGCTCGGTGTGCGTTAGGTGAACAGCCTCACCGTTTGATCCTTGTGTAGCGAGACCAGTCACGCCAGCCCGAGCCAGTCGTACCGCGTGCTTGGCGATGGTGGTGGTGTCGACGTCCTCCGTATCTTCATCGAAGAAGCACATGGTAGGCACGTAAACGCCGGGAATTAACGGTCGGGTGAGGTGCCAGTCGCTGTCGAGCTCGTTACTTCTACAGAAGCTATCAAGAGACGAGTTGGACTCTGCGGGTGTGATGCTATTGGGCATGCGTGCTGATGACGAATTGAGAGGATGTATTGGACCACTGCTGAAGCCAGCTGCGTAGCTTCCGGTAGGAGAATCACGATGAGGAGCCATGATGAGAAGGGCAAGCAGGAAGAGAGGAGCAGGATTGGAATGGTCGAAAGCGCGGGATGGCGCACAAGATGGAAAGATAAAGTGCTAGACAAGAGAAATATTGACTGGAAGAAGTAGAGGATAGAGGAGCGGTTCGGACGCTTTATACCTACTTAGTGGTCACCAAACAAGGACTGGTTGCGCCGCAAGAGACCTGACGTGGACTCTCATTCTCACCCTTTTGACAAACCGACGGATCTTGGCACTTGCCTATGGACATACGGTTACTTCGGGCCAGCATTAGGAGCTGAACGATGGCGTACTCGTCAGGGCTGTATATTACCACTTGCCCCATCAGCCATTCAGATGCGGCCAGGGTCCATGCCATGTGCCTGCGCCATGGAGGGTTGCACATATAGTCCGTTGAAGGTACAGTGCGGACGCGTTGAATCATACATCAGAGCATAGGGTGGCGGGCCCACGGACGTCTAGTCCGGACACTTTGTTTGCTGTGGGATAGTGCGATTTGCTTCGCGCAGCGTGCCAGCGCCCAACCTTGGAAAACTTATATGGCAAGTAAGTTGTCACCTAATCTCCTGCTTCTAATGAAGATATCTCTCACAAGAACAAACACCACACGCTGTGTTGCTGAAGAGATATGCCTAATGGAAAAGGTTGAGTTTTGGTGGCTAGGTGCAGGGAATGTGAAAGTGTCCGGATTAGACGTCCGTGGGCCCGGATGGTTGCCATGCGCGTGGGCACAAAGTCATTCGAGATCGAGGCCGCAGGGGGCTCCCCAGACCCGAGATGCGCTAGAACATGGCTTGCGTGGGGGTCCAGCTCCAGCCGAGTCCGGCCAGCGGGTTGTTGGTTTCGAATGCCCCGGTGAGGACACTTGGAATGTGGACCCTGATATGTCCAGTGGCTCCATTCAATGTGGTCTGGACGACTCTGTCCCCCCCAAAAATTGGAGAAGTTGATGGCTGCATAGGGAGCACATGGCTCCAATCTGACGGGGACAGACAGCGTATGGTCCTGGTGCCAGCCTTCGTGCACGAAGTACGTACGTACGCAGCAACGAAAGGAGTCGGGCTTCCGGGTGCTGAAACGCAGACCTCGATGTCATGCTAGACTCAAGGACACTGTCTGGCACTGTATTGGGGCAAGCAGAGCCTCGTGTTGTAGTAGAAGGTGCCAAGACGTGTTCGTGCATGCCAGAGACGTAAGCTCCACGATAGCATTGACAGATGCGCGTGCGAGTCCGTGTAGGCATGTTTGTTTTGTGCATCAGCAGTCATATGGTATATGACGGAAGTCGGTAGCCGGCCCATATGAGACGAAAGCACGTCGACTCTGACAGGTCTAACTGACCAAGAGAGGCGGCGAATGGCGTGTTGTCCGGGTTCGCGCCGAACATTTCCACGTCGTGGATTGGTGTGGCCCGAAACTTGCTAAGGGGTTGTCCAAGGTATTCCCTAGGTTCACACGGAGGCAGTGCGATGCTCACACCAGTGGCGAGGAGCGCCGCTGATGGGGGCCGGCTTTCGCGTGCAGCACGAGAGCCGAATGAGGACGTACTATGTAATGCGACCGAGAGTGCGATGTCTCGAGAGGGGCTCAATACTCGGAAGGCGGTCAGCAGTCACGCACAACAAGCCAGTAGGGCACTCAGGCACTCAGCTGGACTTGGTGGCGGGTGGTCTGTGGGTGAGAACAGCGAGGCTTGGACGGTGAGAAAGGTGAGTGTCGTCGAAATTGACCTCGAGAAGCGGATCCGGCAGCGCGATTGCAGCTTCCCATTGGAAGACACAGTGCGTCACTGGACCAGGCTACTTGGCACGGTGTTTTCAATATTCAAATTGCTGCTGCCTCGAGCTCCTTCCCCGGCCGTCTCGTCGATTTGACGAATCGAAAGAATCGGTTCTGGAGACACGCAACACCTTCCCCTTGGCCAAAGCCTCGGGTACTCTGGCACTGGCATTGCATAGTGTTCATGTCCTGCTGATCCACCGATAGCCAGTTTGGTCGACACGCAAGCTGAATTCATGTCAGGCGACCACGCCCACTCGCTGACGGCGTGCATATCGCCCTCGGCCAGCCAGCATTTCCAGGAACGATAGGGCAGATGCCATCACGACGACACACCATCGCTCACGTGCGTTATGGTAGCAACCGGTATAGATCAGCCACGCTAGGCCATGTCAAGGTGGAGAAGATGGCATGTCACCGCTGATGACCGTTACAGTAACAGGTGAGGCTCAATTCGGCTTCTGCGCATCAGGCCTGAGAAAACATACACACTCCCACATACCTAGCTACCTTCGCATGTTGCAATGAAACACCATCATTACGTCCCCCGGCTCTATTTCCGGGCGGGTCTGTTCCTGGAGCTGGGGTGACTTTCGGGCTCCGAGGGCCTCCTTCGCACATCGTCCATATGCTGAGACCAAGTGCCTCATTCCTGCTGTGTTCAACGCGGTTGGTGTCAGCCCATTGTGCACATCCGACGGTCTACCGCATTGGGCGACAGAGACCAGCTGACCATTTCCAATATGTGTATCGTTGCGAGTGGCTGTGCCGTTGCCGTTGCCGCTGCTTTTTGGAGTTACCAACAAACAAGCGGGCACGACTCCACACACCGCATCGTGAAAAACTCGGAACTTCAGTCGAGACTGTGCGGCAGCGGGTGGAACACCCCGCATTTCCACCGAATCTGTCATGCCAGGGCATATGGCGGGGATCGATCCACTTCCACGGAACCGAAGCCGTGGGGTGAGTAGACACGACCGCGGATGATACAGCTGTGTACGCATCTGCGCTACGCCACGAGGATCATCATTCTGCTCGGGCCTGAGAAGACCTGTTTTTAAATAGTACGCAGTACACAGTACTAAGTATACCTGCGAGAGAAGCCCCATGGAAGCTTCCATCAGTTCCGACCTTGTACCAAAGCCCAGGCTGACCCGCCTTGGGGGTCACTTGGGTGGGGTGATCGACGCATTTGATCTGCACCATCAAAGTGGCATTAAACCCTGTCTCCGACAGTGCTTGTCCAGGGACCAGTTCGTCCGCCACTGTCGTATTCGAAGAGTGTGGTCTTCGTGTTTTGCCTTCTGTTGGCACGCTTCGCTGTCGCCGCTTTGTTACGTTTCTATTTGTCCACCCCGCATTCTGTGCCTGACATCGCGCTTTCACCGACAATGCATTGCTAATTAAGTGGATCATACTTATTGGCGGCGGCTCACATCGAATTTTGGAGATTGCCAAGCGTTCACCGGGCTATTTTTGAAAGCTCAGCAGGCCGCTGAGGCTCCAGCCTCCTCGCCTGGCGCTAGATCGCGTGACGACCCTGGCGGTATGCCTTCGCAGCAACAGCAGCAGATACACCTTACGCAGGAGATCGGACGGCAAACACATCCGTTCTCGTCTGTCATGCACCGCGGGGGTGGCGGAAGGCATGGCCGGCCCCCCTACAGCTGCAGATAGAGACTTGAGGTCGACGCCCCGGACGCCTCGTGCACTACCACCTCCCTCGGTCGGCCAGAGTGGCGGCACGACTCGGGGATTTTATTCAGGTGGGCCGTGGACGGGACGACACGTCTGATTTTACATCGCAGATCCAGAGCGATACTCCGAAATATGCCATGCACCGGCTTACTAGTAGAAGGTGCCCATGAGAAGATTGCCGCTCCTGCATGCGATCTCCAGGACTCGATGTCATATTGCACTCTTCGAGCGATTCCGGCGCCGCTGTGTGGATACCTCGCTCCTAGCTACAAAATCGGTAAGTCGTTAAATGTATGAAAGAACGGACCATACTAACGATGAAGCCCGAAAAGCTCCATCGAGGGCGTCTGTTTTGCTCGAAGTGTGTGGTAAACGCTTTTCTAGCTGCACTGTAAACTTCCCGGTATCTCTGTGAAGAAGCTCTGGGTTCTCCCAGCCATATTGAAAGTCCACAATCATTTGCATTTACCCGCTCCCAAGTCCTTCACGTCGGGATTGGCGTTTCCGGACAAGGTCTACAGCGACCCGTCCACGGTATCCGAGCATGGCACCGCATGGGCGTTTGCAGTTGTGTAGGTCAACCGTGATCTCGACCTATTCGCAAAGGTCTCTCATGCCCCGCCTGGTTTGGAGAGTTGTCGATGGGTGCAAGTCTCAGTAGCTGTCGCCGTAGAGGTAGCTTGGGCGGTGTGTGTCACTTAGTTAAGAAAGCTTACCAAAGCTGATCATGTCACAACTATTTCTACGACTCAAAGCTCTTATCAAGCTGACCTTTAAGGATTCCAACAACTACAAATCTACTGTGTTTATCGACGCTCGTGCTGGACAGGCTATTTTCTTGGAAGCTGAATCGAAAGGTATCCAGTCAGATGCACAAATCACCAACAAGCCTGGATATATCTTCCACAATTCTTGCTAGGCAGCCTCGATCCTCGTCTAGTCATCTCCGAAGATGCCCTCTTTCATGAGCCATCGATGCCCAAGGACAACATAGCAAAGACCGTTCGCTTCGCGGACTTGATGGCCTTTTCGCATCCTGAGCCTCCAAGCTCCAGAGAGCTCGAAGGGCGGTACACTTCCTACTCCCACCGAAGATGTTTGAGCAATCAAGTCTAATGTGAAGAAACTCGGACATGGGTAAGAGCAGACTCCCCTCGCCTTGTCTCATCTGCCTTTTCCCGGTCTCGATCCGGCTCCCGGCGGCACCCAGTATAGTCACTGAAAAGACCTAGACTTATCAAGAATGCCCTCTCGTCGGTAAGTTCGAAGTCTTGAGAAGGGAAGTGCAAGGTCAGGCGACTGACAAGCGTGAGGCTGGAGCTGCGACGCTCGAAGGTGGACTTGGGATCCCAAATCAACGCATCTGGTAAGCCCAGCGCAGCTGATAAAATGTAGCCAGCAGCATCAAAGCCGGAACGTATTCTGGAAACGTTCCACATACATTGAGTTACATAACTCAAAAGTACGATAAAAACTTGAACTCTACTCGTTGACAAGCACAACCGTCCTCTCATTGACGAGGTAATAATGCCTTGATTCCCTGGGGACCACGCCCTAATATACTCATATACTACAAAGACATACGTCGGTCTATCCTACAGTGCTAGACCTGACAACGTGCTCATCCAGCTTCACACTGACCAGCTAGCTGTGACACCGCCAAGATGAGACACGGCTTGCGGTCTGAGAATATTCTTCTATCTGGCGGCACGGAAGAGCGAGGAGCGACACGAGTGTATATCACCTGGGTAATATGGCTCCAAGCGACATGCTCATCGTGGTCAGTATATGCCAATGACCCCTCTTGAGATCTGACGCTGACCTGCCAAAACTTCACAGGACGACTCAATTGCAACTGAAGGGTCCGCCGGCACAGCGCTCGTGTTCGAGACACGGCGCCGACTGTGCTTTCGAGACCAACATTGAGCGAACAGTGATTCTTCTTCTCTTCATGAGATCCTTTGTGCGACCCCGAAATGTCGCATAATTCACGCTGCGCAAGCCAGTCGAGGAGGAATCAATGAATGGGCAGAGGGCTCTCCTCGGCTTCGAACAGCACCGGGTATTGATGGGATGGAATGCAACACTCTCGAGAGGATAATCGTGACCCGAAGAAAGGATTTCATGGGGAGGTGGAGAGAATCCCATGAAGGGGCTGCTGTAGCGAGCAGCGGCGGATGGGGTAGTGGAGTTGGGATTGATAGATGGTGGGCGAGTCCCGAAGACAAGAGGTCATGCGTCGTCTGTGGCAGGGCGGAATGCTCTTGTAGGCTTCATCATGGTAGTGTCGCGAGAGCTGATGTTGCCTGGGTCGGAATCACGACCGTGGCCAACTCGTACACCGCCCTGTGCCTGTGGTTTGTTCACTGTGACCGTAGCAAATCAGAGTATCGCCTACTGCGGTGATCAGAGACAACGAGCTCACGTTGTCAAGGGTCCGGAGGTTCGCCCACTGAGGCTTCAATCTCCTCGCCCTCGACCTCTCCTGTCTCCTGCCTTCTCTTCTCCCAGAATCCCCGCCCATAGCTCACCAGAATCTCCTGACCCTTCGCAATGCCAACCCCACCACCTTTGCCCTTGTCCTTCTTCCCAGAAGGCAGCACAAACACGGCCATAGTCTTCTCACCTACTCGTGCGTCCCACACCTCGCAAAATTCAGCATTCGCTCTCACCGCCCCAGGCACGCCGCGGTAGTCATTCACAAAGCGCGCCTCATTGCCCCGCTGCGCCGCATCAACAGCTACGCCTTCCTCTCCATCATCACCACCGCGAGACAGCCACAAGTCGTAGTCTGACGCCGCATGCGCAGCTAAACCCTCGGGGTGCAGCTCGCCATAGTACGGCAGGATGAGAGACCCAGGTGCCAAAGCCCGCGCCGCGAAAAGGCCGGCTTGGCCGCAGGCTGGATGCTGAGGATCTACGATGGGCGTGATTCTGACGTTGACGCATGGACCGAGTGTGAGAGTGCGAGATATCTCTCGGAGCTCGGTGTCGGATCTGGTGCGGATGGATTGAAGCTGGGTCTTGGTGAGGGACGGAGAATAAGCTGGAGTGGTCAAGTACGGCAAAAGCTCTGGCCAGTTCTTGGGGAGTGGCTGCTTTTGCCCGCCCATGGTGGGCTGCGTTCCACGTTGGTAAGGTAAGCAGCGGAAACGCCCGAGGTTGTGATGGTCGCTACACGTCCAAGGAATTATGGACGAGATTTTCGCGCATTCACTTTCGATGTCCGAGCGTCCGAGTTTTCGGAACAGGCCGGATTACCGGACGGCTCGGGAAAAGTGGGGCAGCGGGACCCGGAGCTCGACGTCCTGCTCCGAACAGAGTCAGGAGGATTTCGAACAAGTATGCGATCTTCATCGAATTGCGGCGTAAAATGCTGTCATCAACGTAGGCAGATCCTGCCAAAGAGGCAGGAGGTTCGCGCATTTGCTTAATGCCAAGCATGCCCCTTGCCTTTCGAGGAAACACGAACCTGTGGGGCCGGCCCCACGATTCGAGGATGTTTCATGCATCAAGGAGAAAATTTACGGGGTACCTAAGCGAGTGCGGCTCTAGGAACAGTTGTTTCTTGATTCCACCAATGGAGGAATTTATCTGGAACCAGATATTAATTGAAGGGCAATGTTTCACAGGATGAGATGCTGTCCACGTTGGGATGTATAAGTGTACATCAAGGGAAGTCTTCTCACAAAATGGCTTTCCACGTTCTGCTTCGGAAGAGACACTCTCTTCCTCCTTCATTCGTTTCGCGTAATCTTTGTTTCCTCAAAGGACCTTGCGCCCGGAGCGTCTTCATTTTCACCACAAATTCACCATGAAGTTCCTCAGTGTGTCAGCAGCCCTAGCGGCGTGCGCTTCGACAACCTCCGCCCTCCTTGCTTTCCCAGGTGCAGAGGGCTTCGGTCGTGAAGCAGTCGGTGGGCGAACTGGCGAGGTCTACCATGTCACCACCTTAGCGTGAGCATCCCACAAAAACACTCCCACAGATTAACACCTTCTTGACACGCTTTTCCGACAGCGACTCGGGCACAGGCTCCCTCCGCGACGCCGTCTCCAGCGACAACCGCATCGTCGTCTTTGACGTCGGCGGCGTCATCAAAATCACTGACCGGATCGCCGTCTCCAAGAACGTCTACATCGCAGGGCAGACTGCGCCCGGTGGCGGCATCACCGTCTATGGAAACGGCATGTCGTGGTCTAACGCGGACAACTCCATAACGCGCTACATTCGTGTGCGTATGGGTAAAGGCGGCGATAGTGGGAAAGATGCAGCGGGCATCGCGGACGGCAAGAACATGATCTTCGACCACGTGTCGGTGTCGTGGGGCCGGGACGAGACGTTCAGTATCAACGGCGATGTGACGAACGTTACAATCCAGGACAGCATTATTGCGCAGGGGTTGGAGACGCATAGTTGTGGTGGGTTGATGCAGACGGATGGTGGAGTGAGCTTGTTTCGCAACTTGTATATCGACAACAAGACGCGGAACCCGAAGGTCAAGGGTGTGAATGACTTCCAGAACAATCTCATTTACAACTGGGGCGGTGGTGGAGGCTATCTTGCGGGCGGCGACAGCTCCGGCGAGAGTTCGGTGAACATCATCGGAAACTACTTCATTTCCGGCCCATCGACCTCTGTCACGGCCGTGTCGAGGAGCAACACGCTCTTCCACGGCTACGTCAAAGACAACTTCTACGACCCCGATCAAGACGGCGAGCTCAACGGATCCGCGCTGGCAGAGGAGGCGTCCTCCTACGGCGGCATGGACATCGTCACCACCCAATTCGACTACCCAGCGCCCGCGACGCTCTTGACGCCTGAGCAAGTCATCGACGTCGTGCTCAACAGCACGGGATGCTCGTTCCCAGCGCGCGACTCGGTCGACGAATACCTCATGAACGAGATCCAGAGCTGGGGCTCCGACGGTGCGCTCATTGACGACGAGGCCGACGTTGGAGGTGTTGGCACCATCGAGGCTGGTACGGCGCCCACCGATACTGATGGCGATGGCATCCCTGATGCATATGAGACTGCTAATGGCCTTGACCCCAATGATGCAACTGATGCCATGGCTATCAGTGCATCGGGATACGCGAACATCGAAGTTTACGTCAACTCGCTTGTGCCTTCGACCTACATCTAGGGGACTTTGAGAATTTTTATTTGTATACTTTGAGAGGTTCTTACAATGTCACATATGCCATTATCTTCGTGGTGAACTTTCTAAAATCGGTCTGATCGTTGGTGGCTGTTCAATGAAGCCTAGACAAGTATCCCTCCACACATGCAGACCTTGTCGGGACTCTCTTACTGGCATATCACATAAGCTGGAGCACGGGCTAAAAAAAGATGACACCAGGGCTTTGGATTGAATTTGTCGCTCTCTACCCAATAGCAGTCTGGATATCCAATGGTGTATCTCGACGCAAGCGTATTGAGGAACGATAGGATTGGATCTTCTCGGAGACTTTCCTGCGACAGTTCTGTTGAAAGAGCGAACGCCTGCTCCAGTCCCGCCTTGCCTTTCAATGAATCGTTCATATAGAACAGAAGTGCCACCACACCGCATGCAGCGCACATGCATCCCGCCAGCCAGTACTTTGGCCGCAAAATTTAAGGAATCCGCCTCTGCTTATCGAGCAGCCTCATCAGGGCGAACTTTCGAACCACTCCAGACCGCCCCGTACGTAGGTATCCGTGCGCACGTTTTTGCACCTCGATCCCATGCCCTCGACTGCCGCCTTGCAATAAGGCAAGTACGCTCGAAGGTAGCCCACCCAATAGTGTCAATAAAATAAAAGATAAAACAATGTGTCCCGGCAACGCCATCTGAGCCAACCAAAACCGCCTCGCTCTTTTCTATGAGTATGCATGCATTGAATCCTGTCGTGTGCTGTGATTGTGGCTCCAAGGCCGGGTATCGTATATTTCCCCGCCGTGTCCATTCGCGCCACCCAAAATGCAGAGATCCCAAGATGTGAAAATAAGTACCAGAGAATACATCCCGCCAAGCAATGACAAAAGGAAAGCTGGCGAAGCAGGGTATCGCGTTTCGTTGAAAGACGGCCATACCCAAGCTTCGCAAAGCATCGTCTAGTTGTGTTCATCAAGAAGGCGATGAGCTCAATGCCGCCCTCGCGGCACTGATTTCGTTGCCCTTCAGCTCCGCATCTCGCAGAGATGGAGCATCTTTGGCCTGAGCCGAGCCTGGAATGGCCAACCTCCTCCGGAACCAGCCGCCCCGCTCCCATTCACCGGCCACGTAGACGGAATCGTCCCGCGCTTGGTCATCGATAATGCCGAAGAGAAGATGCTCGAGTCTCTTGAAGTCAATCGGTTTAAGAATCCAACCATCGAACCCGGAATTCATGTATGCGTCCTTCTCACGTTCCAACAGCGATGCAGAGACGGCGAAGATCGGTGTCCTGCCAAGGTTTGACGCAATGGCAGAGAGTTTGCCATGCTCGCCTGCCCGCTCGGTTGCTCGAATCATCTCAGTGCTGCGACGGCCGTCGACAATAGGCATCTGATTTGAGAAGTTTAGTGATTGGCATCCAACTCACTCGGAATGGCCCAAAACTTACCTGCATGTCCATGAGAACGACATCGTACTTCCCATCGCTGCCTTTGTACGCTTGGGCACAGTCCTCGCCGTTGACGGTGTGGTACACAGTGTGACCAGCCTTCTCCAGTCTTTTTCGCAAGATTTTCATATTGATAGGGTCATCCTCGGCGACGAGGACCTGTAATCTCGCAGACTGCGGTTGAGCTGCCTTGTGAACGTCTCCATCCAAAGTCGTCGCTGCCGCGGCCGGCTCGCTCCCAACCTCAAACACAACGCCAGAGGTCGTGCTGGACTGTGCAGGATGCTCCGGCTGCTCCTGGTAATCGTCTGGAACTTTGACGGGCTTGATAGGTGTCTTTGAATCTGTAACGTACTCAACGCCCACAGGGGAATTGTCGTTGGCTTGGACTTCCATTCCTTTGCCGGGCGAAGAGAAGGACCTTGAGATCGAGGTGGGCCGCGAAGTGCGCTCTGCACTGACGGAGTGTGAAATTTCGGACTTCGGTCGTGTGTGTCCATGGCTGTAATATGCCCCTTTCGACAACCGTCGTTGCGCCTGTTGTTCGTCCGTTTCCGCCTCACCAACATCAAGTGGAGCCTGGATGGCATCGATCAGTCTGTCGGCGTCGCTCTTGTTGCTCTTACCACTGGTTCGACTGGCTGTACTACGCACACTGCCGACGCTTTTGGCATCGTCGAAGCTTTGGAGCGCTTGAAGAGAAGGTTTCTTGGTCATGCTCGTCGCCCCGCGTTCAGAAACCCCACGATCGATGAGCATGACCTCACCATCGCAGACGGGCATTTGTTTTGAAACAGAAGCAGCCGCGGACGTAGCAGAAGCTTCACCTATGCTTTCAGTCATGTCAGGAGATTCTAGTGGTGGAATCGTCAATGGAAGCTGCATGACGAAGCGCGATCCATTGCCGTCCTCGGATTTCAAGCGGAGTTGACCATCCATGTTCCTAAAAGCCGTATCAGTATTTTGAAATGAAAAGTGGGCTGTGATGAAGGCGTCGAGATCGCAGCTGTAATGCAAGTTTTCGGGTCTTGCGGCTGAGCAGCCCACGTCACAGTTGATCCGTTACAGCTTCACGAACTGCGGCTTACCGTATTATCCTGGCCACAACGGCAAGGCCAAGGCCAAGTGTCTGTACAGCATCGGGGGTTCTGTCCAGTGCCTCGTCTGAATGCTGTCCATCGGTATCCATGGACACCTGTTCGAGGTCCGAAAACAGAGCATCGAGCTTGCTCTCACCTAGTGACATATTAGCTTACAGGCTGAGGGGCATTGTGAGAGGATCAGCATACTCATGCCGTCACCGGTGTCCTCTACAACGATCTCCACGCGGACCTTTTGTCCTTCTACCGAAATGCAGTAGCATTCAACTTTGACATGGCCTACTGTTGTGTGTTCCACGGCATTGGCCGTCACGTTCGCGATAGCCTGTCGAACACGCCGTTGGTCGCCGTAGACCATTTGTGGTAGGCCAGCATGCTCAATCACTTCGTAGTCGATGCCCTTGCGTGCAGCTTCTGTTCTGAAAGGCTCTGTCGCCTCCCTCATACACGCAAGGAAGTCGAAGATTTCATCCTTGACCAATTCCTGGCCTTCTTCCGTCTTGGTCAGATCGAGAAGGTCATTGATCACGTAGATGAGCGACTTGGACGCCGAGTGGGACCTAGCCAGGTTGTCTCGTGTTTCCTGGTCGAGAGTACCCTCGAGAGCTATCTCGAGGTAATTGATGATGGCGTTCAGAGGTGTGCGCACTTCGTGTGCAGAGTTGGCCAACAAAAGTCTGGTGAGTCGGCTGTTTTGTAGAGCAGCTTCCTTTTGTCGCCAAACTTCGATAAACTTTCCGTAGACAAGACAAAGGACTGCAGCCGTTTCGACCTGCTCTTCGGACCACTCGCGACATTTTCCCAATACTGTTTCGTGCCATACTTGGAAGCTTTTTCTGGGCTCAAGATAATCCTGAGTACCCTCTTGAATGATTTTTTCGTATGGATTGCCCGCCCACTTCACCTCACGAACTTGGCCCCGTCTAAAGAAGACAATAAAGTCCTGGCCCCCAACGCTGAGTGGTACATAAAGTAGACCAGCAATGTAGTGGAAGCCTGGCGGATACCGCAGATCAGGGAAGTCAGTCTTGACATCTTGACTGGTCAACACCGATGTAAGCATCCTCAATCGAAGATACTCCAACATGGCCAATGCTTCCTGAGTGTGTTCAACCTTGCCCATGATCTTGGTTTCTCCCTTGATGGACAGCATACCGAAATCGGCGTCGAAAAGCTTGAGAAGATCGTCGGATGATGCAATGATATAGCCCGAAGGATTCTTGTCGGTGGGCACCGTGTTGATGAGCTTTCTTGCTTGCAAACGAGAAGCATACGAAAGCCGCTCAATGTTCCTTGACACTGTATCCCCAACGAGGCGGCACATCTTCCTGATCGGAAAAGACACACGCATACCCTTGCTTCCGTACGAGTGACATGCGATCAGTCCCCACAATTCGTTGAAGGCGTTGATAGATATCGACATGGACGAGCGAACAGCCATGTTACCGAGATACTTCAAATGTATAGGAGACATAGCCCGTAAATAGGAGTGTGTCAAATCCAGCGGTATCTCGAGATCTTCCTTGGAACGACAGACCAGTCTTGCGGTCTCCTGATCCCGGTCGTAAAGAAGCCGCACCTTGTTGAGTTTGTAGAGGTCCCGGGCCTGTTTGGGGATGTCAGAGGCGGGAAAGTGCAGGCCCTTGTAAAGATCGCGGGTCGTACTAGGATCCACGAGTTCCGTCACTACCTTGCCGTTGAAGGTTGAGTCAAACTGGTAAATCATAACACGGTGAAAGCCAGTCAGCTCCTTGACGATGCCTACCAGGATCTTCAGGAATAGCTCAAGGGTTGTAGCGCTGGCCAATTGTTCCTGCACTTGCGACATGATGTCGAAAACCTGCATGGCGCCCGCCTCTCCTCTGCGCTTCCGCGCACTTCTGAGCACTCTCAGCGGCTTGCTCGTGATCTCGGTGCTTTCAGCCAGCTCCTCCATCGTCGGATTGCCCCGGAGAGTGTCCTCCGGAACATCGGGAGTGCGCTCGTCATCGGGCCGGAGCGGAAATTCGTGGTCGTCGTCAAGCTCGAATTCGCAAACGATTAGATCGGGATGAGCTGGGTGTATGTGTATTGCGCACCAGAGCTTGCACGTCCTCTTCTTGGGCGGCCGTATTGACATGCTGAATACTTCGGGCCCATTGATTGCTGGATCGGCGTCCTCGTCCCGAATAAAGTCGATGTGATCCAGCAAATTGTCCGCCTGTTCTTCCGTCAAGATGTCTGTGAAATTGGCGAGGCGGAACAGTTGTAGTGGGGTGTAGCCAATGATTCGTGGTGAGTTTTCGCTTGCGTAGCGCACGGTAAAGCGTCCGTCCACTTCCTCTCGAATAGCCAGCAGGAGGCCAAACCCTTGTACTGCACCAGGAGTATGGATAGGCTCATCCTCACAGCGTTGCAAAGTTCCATCTCTCCCAGTGATGATTAAGTGGCCATCGTCAGTCGACACGTGTTTAAAGCGCGTAGTCATGAGACCTTCCATAGCGCTCTCTGCCACGCCCTCCCGTTCAACGGAAGGTTGAACAGAACTTGAGTCTCCGGGCGCCACCGAGCTCTCATCCTCATCTGAAGAGTCCGCCGAGAACATGGGCAAGGGATGTGAGCCCTGACGGTCAACATCGGCTTGCATGCTTGACTTGGACCCCGTATTGTGTGGACCCCTCACCGCCGTGTCCAAGTCCGGAGCCCCAGCGCGCGGAGATCTGACTGTGGGGGACATCAGCGAATCGTTAGTGGTGCTTCCTCCCGCTGGAGGAGCCGTGTCGAAGTGTGGGGGTTGACTCGGCCGGACTGTTGCGATCCCACTCCTGTGCGAGGGCATGCGTGGAAAATATTCGTTATCGGACGTCCTCGGAGGTTCAACGCTGATGACGGATCGAATAGGGAATACACGGTCGCCTGGGTCGGCCTGGCTGCCGTGGCCAAGCTGGCGGTCGGAGCTAGCGCTCCATGACGAGTGGACGCTCATGGCCTTCTGATGACTCTGGCTGTTGTCGCGGGGTCTAGTACTTCCGGCTTTGGCAGTTTCAGCGCGCGATGGTATAGAAGATGCATCTGGACTTTGCATGGCAGAGTATGGACTCGTGGCCGCCCCGGGATTTAATAAATCGCCATGTTGTCGTTCCATCGATGAGGACCTGGACTGTTGCTGAGCCCCTGCCTCGCTGTGGTCTGAAAAGTCCATGTTTCTCCTGGAAGTGGCCGCGCCACCGCCCCTCGATCTTCAGAAGACCTAGAAGGCTATTGAAGCCGAAACCCTGTGGTGCTATACAGGCGATTGTGGTGCTGCGGAGTCTTGGCGCTAGTGACGACCGCTGGCTGATGGATGTCGAGGGTTCCTGTCAATTGTCGGGACGAGTCTGGAGTTGATGCTCCCGAGCAGTCGGGTCGGATCCACTTCACTGAAGCCAAGTGAAAAGGCGAGTGTGTCGTCTAGCCCTATGCAGCATTGGTAGATGTGTTCAGCCGCGTCCCGGGCAAATGCGGGAACGCGTCGCGTATTGTGCAGCAGCAATGACGGGAAATTCTTCAAAATGTTGAAGCTGGGTAGTTGCGACAAGGTGTAAAGGTCGCAGGTCGCCGACCTGGGTCGTCGCGTCGCAGTACTGGAGAAGAGAGTGGATCGAGAGGTCTAGATGCGTCTCTGTCTAGGGTATGGGAAGCTGCTAGAAAGTCAAATTCGAGGACAGTGGAGGGGAAGGTAGCGCGGAGGTCGTAGAGGCCGGAGGAGCTACACAAGCATAGCAGGATGTTGAGAAGCTGTGATGCGCATCACGTCTAGGAAACGTGACATAACCCAGCCGACGCTTTTGGAAGTTGTCGAAAAGTAAGTGATGAAAGAAACGGATGAAAAGAATGTGCCCGAGGCCACAAGCCAAGCAAGCACCCAGCGACAACGGCTGGCGTGGGCTGAAAGAGGCGACTTCTGGGCGTATGCTGCTCGAAAAGGTGAAAGATGTGCAGCTCATGTGCACAGGTGGTCCTTGGATGCCCAAGTGGCCCTCTGTTCCCCCAAAAAGATGGGGTCAAACTCCACCATAGCACCTGCCTAGTTTCCCCCATTGCACTGCAAGGTACAGAAGTGTGCGGTGTCCCGCCGGTGGCGGCTGTTAGCAAGCTGTTATACGGATATGTACTACTAGGTACTTAGTATGCTATTTTCGGTGTGCACGAGGCAGCCCGCAACAATATCTTATCAGCTTGACTGGAGAGCACTAACTTTTCCAGGTTGCCAACCGTCTGGATGGGAGTGGCGAGTCCCGCGCCACAGCTCCGTCACAGTACTGCACATCTTCCAAGGTTTCTTGGTCCGCCGCGGCCCAGGCGGCGAGTCTGTGGAGCCGTTGGAGCGTGTGGGCCTCCCCAAAGTCAGATCCCCATGGGATTCGTGAAAAATGCATCTTGTGGCTTTTCGCTTCCCATTTCACGGGTGCCAGTGAAGAATCCTGCCGGCGTGCAAGAGTCAGTCGCCGACAGGCTCCTCAACATCAACAATTCGTCCATTTGCCTACAACAAAAAGACCCCTTTCCCCCTCCCGATGTCTGGTATACTATTACGATTCGCAGCCAGAATAGGCATGACAACGAAACACAAACGAGCCAATCTCCAGGCTTGCACTAGCACTAGCCACAGTTCGCACCAGGGCCAGGCTTGCAGGCAATGCCAGTAACGCATATAAGCAAGGACAAGGGCACGGTCAAGACCGTTGTCATTCCAAGTTTGAAAGTCGTGTTGCTGCTGTGGTTTGCCTATGGGGCGTCTAAATAGCATTGTAGTATTAATGGCTGGGACTGTACGTGAACTTGCACTCAAGATTATACCAGTACTGCGGTACACCTGGACACGGTAGTGTACAAATGGAGTTGCAGGTGTCGAGTAGTACAAAATGGTGCTTGAGTGCAGTGCCTGCGACCTTCTCTTCCTCGATAATGCATGCCGCGAGCCTCGCATAGCGCTCGCAACTTGCGCGGACTTCAAGCGGATTGAAGTGAGCATCAAGTTCTCCATGCGAGCCAGGCCAGGCTCGATGAATTGCAAGCAGTGTTTGATCCGAGTCTACGGCAACATGTTCGCGGCGTCCATACTTACCCCATGCCCGATCACACGACATATGACAGGGATGTCCGTCCGACTGCATACCGAATGTCGCTATGCTTTCTATGATTCACTATCAAAATTCAGATGAGCAGAGCACATCCTGTCTTGTGTCAAGCAAATCTCAAACAAGGCCTCGACTCTAATCGAAATCGAAAGCAACCTCGTTCGCTCGCTTGAACTTGGCCAATGTAATCGACAAACGTGATCCGCCAAGGTCTGGCCACGACGGCCTGGATGCCAATTATGCTGCCCGTCGTTCATCACATGTCTGCTTCCGGCACGACATCTATCGACTAACAAGCCGGACCCTAGGTATCTTCGCAGTCAAAAATTCTTCCTTCACTATTATCGGAGATTTCGTTCCGGAAGCGTAATAAAGAATGGGCCGCTGCTTTCGGAGCCGAGCCGGCCGTCCATTTACAATGACACCTTGATTCCCGAAGTCCGCTCCGCCCCGACCTCTAAAAGAACCGTCGCCCGCCAGCCCAGCCCACAATCGTGAGTCTCACTGAGACTGTGTTGGAGCAGCATCCTGTGTTTTACCTCGCAACACTGAGCCTAGAGCGACTGTATAGCAGCAGTATTTTTGGTGTATTTCAACTACGTCGTCATAACTTCGAATCTCGGCTCCATCCGGACTTCCTCCCCGTTCCGCGCTTGTCACACCCCGGGGTCAGTCGATTCTGTCAGGGCTACAGAAGAAGTATTTTGGTAGTTTACAGCATGCAAGGCTGTGTACAGAACCTCGTGATGCGACATCAGAAGCGTCTTTGACTGGTAGTGGTACGGTCCTAGTCTCATCAATAAGAGGCGTTGCTGTATCATGCTGCACAATTCCATCATAGACGTCATGGGGAGGGCCCTGCATTGTGAAACTTGAGCTATATACTGCGAGCAAGCCCTAGCTCGATGGCGTGGCGCGTCCACGAATTGGGTTTTCACGTTCATCATTGTTTAATCTCATGGCCTCAAGAGGTTGCGAAGCTTCCGATGTTCTGACTACTCGATATTCATTCCGCAGGCATTACAGAGTTATCATGTCACCTATGCTATATGTGTTATTCAAGAGATTCCACCGCTGCGAATGAGCTGTCGTGAACCATTTTAACATTTCAAGTATGGTCCTAGACTGTCGTGTTACTTATCTGTGAGAGTTGAGCATCTTTCGAGCCCTTGAAAGTGTGGACTTTACAATCACCACGCAAGTGTACGACTTCCATTGAAATCCAGAGTGAGCCGACGGGATATCAAGTGGGATTCGGCGGCCTCAAAAGTGAGACTGGGTAAATCAGAGACAATCTCAGCCCAGGACTCGCGGCATGCAAAAAAGGCCACACCTTGACAAGCCCCGTCTCTCGCTCAATTATGTGCTGGAGCCATGCCGTCACACAAGTCTTGCAACGTCCTCACTGCCGCACAGGTCGACTGGCGATGACCACTTTCATACCGATGTGGAGGTCGATCAATGCGCTACCAATCCAACTTTGACACATCTATTTGGCCCACGGCGCCTTCGTGACACTGACTTGCGCTCCGGCCGTCCCTCGAGGGCCTGCTGGCTGCACGGAGTTCAGATCGGGCACGAGGTCCTCCGGCACTTCAACTTTGGACACCGCTCCGGGAGCTCTAGTAGGTGTGGCTCTCTCCGGGACCTTCGAATACGGTATGCCTGGACCCGACGGACCTGGCATACGTGTTGCTTGCGACCATGGGGCGGCTGTCGTTGCGGACTGCGCGGGTGGTCCTGCCATTCGCGTCATCTGGGCCCACGGTGCGGCTGTTCCCCCGGTTCGTAGTGAATTTGAGGTAGCTGCTGCAACGATGGGCTGATTCGCCATGTGAATGCTCTGCTGTGGCTTGGCGGCTTCAGGATCGTCTTCCCAGGAGAAGAGTGAGCCGAAGGGAAAATGCTGGACTACGGGGAACTTCGAAAGAACTTCGGCGTTGAACATTTTGATCATACCCTGCGACTGATTAGCGAGTCTGCGTCGGTCCAAAAAACCACAGTGACAATCTACCTTGTTGATCTTGCCCCAACCGTCTCTGATACCGGAAATGTCGTACAGAATTGGGCTATGCTCCCAAAAGGGTCCTGTCTTTACATCGTTGATGAAGCCGATCGCCGAGAAGTACATGTTGACCTCTCGGAGCCTCTCAACAGCGTCTGCTTTAACTACGTCACCGGGCTTCGGGGCGCGCTCCACAGACCCCTCGAGCGGCATGGCTTCTTTCTCAGTGATGGGCCGAGTGACTTGCGCGGAGCCGAAGACGTATGGCATGAAAGAGTGATCGTCAAGGCCCCATACGCCATGCGAGCCTGCTGGCTCTAGCGTGTATGTGAGGATCAGCCGCCGTATCACCTTGAGATATCTGCATTCCGTATTAGCATTTGCTTTGCAAATCTCGATGATCTGAACATACGGCTCAAATACACCAAGGGTAAGGCTCCTTTCGATATCGCCACCCTCAATTCCATCTTTGAAAGCTCCCAGCTTCCACAGGCAGCCCAAAAAGGCCAGGAAGCTCAGCTCATGGCCCGTGCCATAGTCCAACCTCTGAGCACTTCCGAAGCCTCCCAGAAAGTAAGCCTTCAGCTCATCCAAGGGACCCACTTCCTTTTCGTCGCCATCGCTCGGCTTCGTCGCTGGAAAGTTCAGCACAGACTCGTCCAAGAACTCCATCAGGAGCGCATCGGCCCTCTCCTCTAGCATCCCGTACCACTTCCGAAAGCTGACATTGCCGAATCGTCTTGGACCAGGATCTGGCGGAGCTTCGTCGATGATCGCATTCGTCCTCTCCATTAGTGTCTGTAGCTTGTGGACGGACTCAGGATCGCGACGATCACCGCCAACAAGAGGAAATGTCTTGGAAGGACCACTCCCAGACGGGTTTTTGCGCGGACACAAGGCGCGATTAAGCTGCATCACAAAGACGCCGATGTCTCTGTAGGCCTTGGAAGTAAGGAAACGTGCGACGTCTGGGCCATCGTTGATGCGTTTGCTTGGAACAGCGAAGGCATGTGAGATGGAAGGGTCGAGAACTTCCAACTCGGGAAACGTGGGCGAAGTGGAGGACGCGGAAACCATGGCCGCGGATTGCATCTTCGCATAGGACACAACCTGAGAAGATACGTTTTCGTGAGTAGTCCAGATGTCTGGACGCGACGCCCTCAAATGTTGCTGCCAGGGGCGAAATAAAGAAACTTGGGTGGCCGATGCGCAAGAGCCAGACACAAAATTTCAGACTGTGGGAAGTGTGCGCAATCTGCAAGTTTGTTCCACGAAGTTGGATTTGGATGTCTGTTGCGGCTCAACTTGCAATGCCGGGACCTTGAAGTCATCCCCAAATTAGAGGAAGCAGGGATAATCTGGGTTAGGGTCTCGCAAGGATCTGAAAGCTATATCCCTGTGAGCTTGCTACTAACCCCTGCTCAGTCGTGTCTTCCCCACAAGGCCAAGGTGAAGCTCTCATGAACATCACGGCTTCTGAAGTTGACGCAGAATCACAGGTGGAGAAATTCCTTACTTCAAAATTTGAAATGTTTATCGGCCTCACGAAGTATTACGCCAACCAAGAATAGCAATGCCAGCGTGCTTCAATCGACCATTAATCCAATAAGCAATTGACCATCAACAAACATCGCGCACGCGACAGCGGGAGCAGTAAACATGCCCTCAAAACGGACCCGGTCCGCCACTGCACAGGAAGCCGGTGACAACAGCTCTAACGTTACTGATTACATTGGCTCGCCTGCATTGAAGCGGCAGAAGAGTGTTGGGCAGCCTGCGAACACCTCGGCAAGGCTAACTAGAAGTACCCGTGCCCTACGTGTGTCTGTCGAGGAGTCTCCGAAGAAGGCAGCCCCAGCAATTCAGCAGGCGAGGCAGCAGCCAATCGCCGAGGAAGAGGAAGAAGAAGAAGAAGATGATGATGATGATGATGATGATGATGATGATGATGACGGCTCAGTCCACGTGCCTTTCAACCAGGTCAGCTCAGCGGTGAACGAGGCACGACTGGGACCGCGCCGGACAATCAACGGACTACAGCCAACAAAATTTCGAGATGTGTATGATTTCGTGGACGATGCCCGGATGGAAGAGGAGGCTGGAGAAGAAGACGCAGGAGGCGAAGAGGCCACGGAGGAGCCTCCACCCAAGACAAGGCGCCGTCGACCAACCGGAGCGATGACGAACAAACAGCAAATTCACCAAAACAAGCATGAAAATCGACCACAGCCTGATAGATCAAGACCGCTTAGCGAAGTTAACGACACTGGGCATGCTCGAGTGAACATCCTGCCGCGGACAGGGGAGGTTGCGAGTCGAAGGAGAAGCAGCCGCAAGTCGACTTCGCAAGGGGAAGCACCTCAGCATCAGGACATTCCGGAGGAGAACGCACAAGATGAGCGACACGAAGAGGAGGTCGCAGATGGCCAAGAAGAGGCTGAAGAAGATAAAGATGCGAGGGATCAAGAGCAGGCCGATGAAGAAGAAGATACGGATCACCAAGGAGAAGCCGAGTTCAGAAATCATGAGCAGTGTACGGGTGAGGCTGCAACCCAAACGGCTGAGGATTCAGCCTTCATTGACGCACCACGACCTTATGAACAGCTCCCGGAAGTCATTTGCCGTGTCCGCAGTATCGGTGGCATGATCAAGACGCTGCGTCACTCGGCTTGGACTGGGGCGAGCGAGTGGGATACTAACCCTGAGATGCAATGTTCAACAAAAACAGGAGGGCACTTGATGGAGCAAGCCAGACGGCTGAATGACCTGCTGGTGGACGCAGCTGAGGCGCGCCATGAGGGTGATGCAGATGGGAACCACGCGGTCACACTCGACTTTCTCAGACAAAACAACGCGAAAATTAAGGGGTTTGTCGCTAACATCACGGAATTGGTCGACACAATCTGTGCTCGAAAGCTGGTGGCCGCAGGCGATCTGAAGGCGCGCGACATCAACACGCGGAAGCGGTTCTTGCGCGACATCTCGGGACGACTCATACCTATGCTTGTACTCGTGCTGCGAACTGTGCTCGAAATGGCACCGTCTGAGCCAAATAGAGGCTCATTGCGTCTGACTCTTGATGCGTTCACAATCCAGTTCTTACTTCGGCCCGCTGGGTGGGCTGATCAGCTCACGAAAGCCCTCATCCGTGGACTACAAGAGTGGCCAACCAACGAAAATTCCGACGAAAGCGATGATAATCTCGGCAAAATGGAGGGCACGAGCAGGGACAAGCAAATCAAAGCAAGGGAAGTGTTTCAGAAGCAGTTGACATCGCTCTACTCAGCTGCCACGACAGCCGCACATCAGCTCCAAGCCCAAGCGAGAATCGCCCAAGGGAAAGCGATAGAAGAGCAGGACAAACGGAGGGCTATGATTGAGCAGCGAAACGCTTGGGCGGTCAGGGAGCGTGAAAGAGAAGAGGAGGAGCGACGAAAGGCGCAGCAGTATCAGAATCTCGCACGTTTCACGCAGGCTCTGAAGGACGTCCCAGACGCGTTGGCAGAGAGAATGCGCCAGGCTGCGAAAGCCCGTAGTGTGCCTGCAGCTCCGCGAGTAACAGCGACCCCTGCGGCTGCCCAGCACCTTAAGCGCATGGAGAAGCCAATTCCCCATGCTGAGGATGACGACGATCCCTTTGCGACCAACGAGGACGAGGACGACATGTTTCCAAGCCCTGTCAGGGTTGGTCAGATCCACGGTGATCTTTATGCTAGAGACGCTGCATCATCACAGTCGACCAGGACGTGGAGCGATCGGGAAACGAAGACTCTCATAAAGGGTATAAGGGAGCAGCATTACACCGTATATGCTATGGCAAGCCGCTTAGGTCGGTCGGTAGATGATGTTGCACTGAAGACTGCTGGCCTCAAAAAGCTCTTCCGGGACAACTACCGTGGAAGAAATGTCAACATACCGGCATGGGCTTGGTAGGCGCCGAAAGATGCTATCATGGTCTTTGCGACGAGAGCAGCGAGTCCGGCTAGATGTAGCCTTAGAATCCCGAGCTGCAAACTGCGAGATTGTATTTGAGGAACGGCTTCGCGCGTCACCGCGATGTCTTGGACTGTGCGGATTGCGGAATACTCTACATGCCAACGAAAGTGTGAAATTCTTCCGGCAGGCCATCCTTACCAACTTGGACATCCCAAGGTTTTGAGTTTCCGAGAGCACTGGTAATACCCGATCGTGTGTGACTATTTTCCCTAGCGGGCTAATTCGAGCTATACGCACTCAGTAGACTGAGTGAATGGCCATTGTTGCCGATGCTATGCTGTATGAAGACGGCGACCATAGTGGAACCACCGATCTCGATCCCTTTTTTCGTGATCGATGGCACTTTGCTCTATCGTTTGCGCCGAAGGCTGGAACCTGCTCTACAGATAGCACGGGAACACTACCTACACGGGGCTCACCAATAGCCCGAAGGAAGGATTCTGCAAGTACATAGTTGGTTGCTCTTATCTACCACTACAAGCAGACTTTGTTCACACAATGAAGGCACCGGTATTGGCTGTCCAAACGGACAAAGGCCTCGGACAAAATTGTTATACTGCTCAGTCTAAGACAATGACTTTGTGATAATTGGCCCTCGAACGAGGCTTCACTTTCAAGTCTATAGCACTATAAAAGATCAAGCAAACACACTTCCACATATGCTAACCATCAATGGCATCCCTTGGCTCTCTAGGAGCGCCCAACGAAGACATCAACATGTGTCTCATTACCAACGCACTCTGCCCAGGCTGCCAGTCTATCACCCCGAAGTCGAGGATCCACCGGTGTTTCGTAGCAGACTGCACCCCCGAGAAAATCACACGGGTTCTGAGCCAACGCGAGGTGACCAACGACTTCTGGTGTGCCAAAGAGGGGTGCGAGTTCAATGATGAGGAGTACTTGATGCAGTGGATACAACGCCACTACGGCAGCGGCCACATACATTTCAGGCGTGATCTACTTCCATTGATTGTCCAGGAATTGCAGAAGAGGAAGAACACTGAGGCCGGCTCTGCTGGTGAAATCAATGGACGGCGGCGAAAATTGAATGTCTGATTTCGGCGCCAATGCCCATGTTTCTCGTGAATATTTAATGTGCTCATTAGCGAACACACTCAATATTTGAGCTTCTAACTGTAAATGGTGATTATGGTCAGCTGTATAATCATTTTTTCATCTTGAAAGTTCCATGCTCCGGACTGTCCAAACGTGTGTATGAGTTACCAGGATCATCGTCTGATCGCTGGGCATGTTCCTCGCCCACAGAGTTCGGCTAGTCCGATCAAAACATGTATACATCATTCCGAATTCATTATATGTTACTATGAGCCAAATAACTGGTCGCTCTTTGAGGCCCCAGAATTTGTCTCTTGTAAAGAGTCCATCTAGACATCATACGCGCCTTGATCAGCCGTTCGCAAGTCCAGCCCGGATTCTCAAATTTTGGAAACGCTGGACTTTTGCTTCTCCCATTTTTTGCTTCAGGTCATTTGCGCGTTCAGATTTCTGGGTGAAGCCATCATATAAGGTCTTCCATTCACCACCCCGAGTGCGAATATCTACATGACGACCAGTCTTGACATCCGAAAAGGTGCCGGAACCTTTGACTTCAGCAACGATTGCCTGCTGCTTGAGTGAGAACAAAGAAGTTGTTCCACTGTTCCGCGTGGGATCAACACGGCCCTCTCGACATGCCGTGATGAACTGTCCTCGGGTCAGCCTTATTATCAATAGTGTACTGGTTCAATTGTTTGGGAACAACAACAACAACAACAACAACAACAATAAGGACACGACTAACCGAATCTGAATACTTGACCTGCCTCCGAATATCCAACTCATACTTGCGCAGGGCAGATATCACAGTCCTAGTGTTGATAATATCTTCGTACTCCTGTTCGCTGAGAAACTCGTCATAGCTTTCCATGACATGATGGAAGCAGGTGCCCAAGAAGTGCATGTATTGCGATTGCATGACATGGCCGGACGGGTCCCGATCCTCGGCCCAAACGACACGCGTTCTACCATAGTGCTTGGATCGTAGCTAATGTAGAGAGAGCGCTACTTCGAAGAGCGGCATATGTATCGGTGTTGGGATGTGGCCTTGGTGCACCAGCATGCGAGTAGGGCGAGAGGTATGCCGAATCCGCCAACCGTGTCTTGCGGCTGGATAGAGGACTAGATGGACCGTCCGGCATCACGAATTCAGGCTTTCTGGGGGTTGACTGCTCAGCTATGCCAAACAAAAAGGTGTTGCCTTTTACCACTGTTTTCGGGCAACCGTAAATGATGGTTTGGGCGTGAATCATGGAGCAGCGAAAATAGTCAGCTTCCCGAGGTCGCTTAGAGTTTCATGTCATCTTCCACCAACAGCGCCTGGGCAAGCACACTATGTAACGTAATCATGTGGGTTGATGGCACTCATAGTGTTAAACTATTCCTCTTTGTTCAGCGCGAGATAAGTGCAAAAGCGAACCGTTCTTAGTGTCTGTACTTACTATAAATCGAAGCCAGCCCTGACTCCTTTGTGGTTGCCCGCTTCTTGCAATTGAAGAACAGTATTCCCCAAGCGTAAAGCTTTTTTTTAAATTTTTTTTGAAATATGGCGTCGTAAGAGTTGTTCGATGATACACGACCCTTTCCGGGTGATATACCCACGGCGTCTCTGCACAGTATTCCGCTGGCAAGCTTACACGTGGTCGATAATGCCGCTTCCGAAAGCCTTATCACAGCTTGTCGAGAGCTCGGTTTCTTTCTGCTAGAAATTGGACGGCAATGCGCTGGGCTAACACCTTATGAAGGAGATCGACCAGCTTTTCTTGTTGGGCAAGGACATCATGGACCTACCGGATGATGTGAAAAACACTTACTTACATGATGCCCCCAGGAGCTTTCTCGGGCAAGTCCTTCGTTGCGAGCTCGTTCGCGCTTCGTGGTCTCACAGGCACCGGATTCAAACCACGTGGGACTGCCATGACCGAGACGGGATCAGACAACTTTGAATGGTTCAACCTCGGTCAGGACGGTCTGATGGGGAACACGGAGCAGCAGCCTCTCCCGCCGCTTATACAGACGCACTTGGCGCTCTTCAGCTCATTTCTGAAGCATGGTCAAAGCATTGTCGCCACAATCAGCTCGACCATTGCGGAGCAGCTCGGCCTGCCGCCGGAGACCTTTGAAAAGTTACAGCAGCCAACAATGCCTTCAGGCACAGTTATCCGCCTCATCAAAGCCTTTGCAAGTCCTGCGTCGGAGGATCTCCGCACGAGTATGGTCCACCACACCGAGTTCGGCACCATTACACTCCTCGCCAATGTGCTAGGCGGTCTGTAGATTCTGTTCCTGGGCCGCTCTCCAACAGACGAGTCTGCATGGTTTTGGGTGCGACCGCGTCCGGGTTGTCTGATCGTGAACCTGGGCGACGCTATGGTGCAGTGGACTGGTTGTCTGTTGTGCAGCAATGTACATCGTATCAGATATGCTCCAGGGGCCCAACGCTTCGTCGATCGATATACTTTGGGTCTTCTGGTCAGACCCGAGAGGAACGCAAGTATGAGGAGACTGATTGTCCACAGAGAGGACTCTGAGGACTGCCAATTGACCGCATGGGAATGGAAAGTCGAGAAGACCATGGCGTTAACGAGGGTAGATACTGTCGCGGAGAGCAAAGGCGGGACTGATTGCTGAGCAAAATGAGGCATATTTGCTTGCGACGGCCGAAATATATAGATATCAATGCTGCGACTGTCTTCAGTGTGAGTGACGGACGAAATTGTCAAATGCTCATACAAAGTGCAAAATGTGTTTGGCGGGGATCCAGCCCAACTGCATGTTGAACATGGGGTGAGGTCAAGACTGGGGTGTCTGGCAACACATCTGATCCCTGTACCCTGCGCCCTGGGTACCCTTGCATCGTCAGGGTCCACTGGGGCCTAAAGTCACAGCGCCTCACCTTCTGAGTGGTCGTATGCAAACATTCGCCAGAATCGTCAAGTGTCACTGATTATTCGACAAAATCGCAATAGTCGAGCTAAACCAACCGAAGATCGAAGCTACTTTGCTCACGAATAACAACATACAGATCCCATAGAAAGTACCTGCAGAACAACAAGGGACACCATGGTCGACAAATTCCGCAGGCCACGATGAGCAGATACGAACACGCAAGGCGCAGCGGTCGCGACGACAGGAAGAGGAGCGCCTCGGGATCGCAGTCGCCACCGCGCAAAAGAAAGCCGATTGCAGCAGATTACTTCGAAGCCGAAAAAGACCAATACCGCCTGCGCGTCGATGACCGCCCACGTCACGGCGCACGAGAAGGAAGAGACAGCCACGACGATGACTACCCGCGCAAGCGCAAGCATCACCACAGGCACCACCACCGCCAAGATGCCTCCTCCTCGAAACGCGACAACCATGATCCCGCTACATTGCCCTTCAAAGCGCGACCGCTGTCCTACAAGCATGATCTCGATGTGTTCGAACCGCTGTTCGCCAATTATCTGGACATACAGAAGGGCAAGGACTTCTATGGCATGGATGGGCATGAGCAGAAGGGCCGCTGGAAGAGCTTCGTGTATAAGTGGAATCGAGGAGAGTTGGCCGAAGGGTGGTATGACCCAGAAATGTTCGAGCGGATCACGAAAGAGGCGCCCGCGAGGCCTGATGCTCGGCGGAGAGAGCCACCCGTTGTGAAGGAGGCGCACAGAGACGCCTCGGTAGAAGACCAAAGACCACAACGGCGCGAGGCGCGCAGTGACAGAGAGGATGAGGACGACGACTATGGACCGCCGCCACCACCCGGCGCTACGAACTCCTCTCGCAAAGGGCCCGGCATCCCATCATTTTCCGACCTCGCTTTACGGCGCGAAGCTGCCGCCGAAGACCGCTTAGCCAGCGCCGCCGACCTCCGCCTTGCGCGCAAAGCGGACCGCACCGCACAGAAAGAAGCCCTCGACGATCTGGTGCCGCGCGCAGAGCCTGGCACACGCGAGCGTAAGCTCGAGAAGAAGGCAGCTGTGAACGAGAAGATGCGGTCGTTCCGCGAAAAGGGTGACGCGATACAGGAGGTGGACGATGGCGAATTGATGGGCGGCGGGGATGGTGTCGAGGAGTTCAAGAAAGCCGTTGCGAATCAACAGCGGAAGAAAACGGATAGGGAATTGCGGAGGGAGGAAGAGGCACGAGCGAGGTTCGAGGAGAGGGAGGAGAAGCTGAAAGAGTGGAGGGAAAGGGAAGAGGAGAAGATGAGGGGGTTGAAAGAGCTGGCGAAGGCACGATTTGGATGAATATTGAGCGCGTGGACCATTTCTGCTTTTCAGGTCTTGCAAAGGGCGTCTTGTGAGAGCACAAACCGTTCATGGGATAGTCCGCGGTGTGAGAGGCGTGGGAGCATGGGCCAGTTCTTCGACATGTGATCCTGCTTTGGGCCCAAATGACCATGAGCTTGGCTATGCACATCTAGTGAAGTTGGAATACTTTTACACTTCATTCAAGCGAGTAACATAGCAATTGCAAATAGCCAACTATCACTAAGTAAACAGTTACGAAGTTGTGGTGCGTTGACTCGGCGCATTCCAAGGTTATGTCAAAATAGCGGCTTGTGGGCATTTGAAAATTTGATAGTGCGTGCATCTCCGACTCCGACACATTAACCTGCATCGCTCCTCAAAAGTTCTACATCTATTTCACCGCCAAACACTCAACAACGTGATATCGATCTTACGCGCGGGCGAAACCAAAATCAACTTATCTAAATTCAATCGCCGGCATAGTGCGCAAGAGACGCTCATCAAAGTGGAATTGTGGCAGAGATCATCCCACCCAACCTCAATATCAACTTCACAAACTCGCACAAACACACACAACATGTCGTCCCGCGGCTCCTCTCCCGTAGAGGACCACGGCAACATGTTCGCGGAGCCAGACGACTACTACAAACCCTTGCAGCAGCCCTCCACCACATCATACACAACCAGCACTGGCGAAACCATCACGCTACACCTCGTCGGCTTCTCGCCTACCGAAGCGCACCACCTATGGAATGGCTCGCGCGTCATCTCGGACTACTTCGAAGCCAATCCAGCCGTCGTAAAAGACAAGACTCTTCTGGAGCTTGGCGCCGGCGCCGGCCTGCCGAGCATCGTGGCCGCGGTGCAGGGCGCTAAGAAAGTCGTCATGACGGACTATCCGGATAATGAGATCGTCGAGGTGATGTGGAAGAATATCAACGAGTGTGACCTGCTTCCTCGCCAGGACGAGGGCGAGAAGGCGCTGGTGGCGAAGGGTTATGTGTGGGGCCACAGCGCGGCGCCGCTGCTGGCAGAGCTGCCGAGCGGTCACGCTGGATTCGATATCCTGATTCTTGCGGACTTGCTATTCCGTCACAGCGAGCACGGGCATCTGCTGGATACGATCCGCGATTCGATGGCTACGGGGCGGGAGAGCAAGGCCTTTGTGTTCTTCACAAGTTATAGGCCGTGGTTGAGGCACAAGGACTTGGCGTTCTTTGATCTGGCGAGGGAGAGAGGATTTGTGGTGGAAAAGGTGCTGGAGAGGAAAATGGACAGGCCGCTTTTTGAGGATGATCCGGGCGATGAGGAGGTGCTGAAGACTGTGACGGGATGGACTCTTCAGTGGCCAGAGGAGGGCGTGCAGGCATGAGAGAGCGACGGTCAGTGGAGTCGAAGGGACAGTGGGGTTAATGTTCGCGAGGACGGAAAACAGCTTCCGTGTGTGAGCTTGCCAAGGAGCCCTGCACCTGATTCTGTGCTGGCATCGCTCACGCGCTCTATACCATTGGTTTTGCTGACTTCAATACATGGAAGCGCACAGTGGTCGATATCACCAGGTATGCGACAGCTCTTTGCACGGTAAAACATGAGCCTCTGACAACACTTCACTTGCTTGAGACGATCTCGTTCCCTCATGATAAGCTCAACTCCTGTGTCTCGCAGCATTAATTATTAAAGTATAACCATACAGTCATCCAGCCCAATCCTGTCCTCGAGCCAGCGGACACCAGGCCCGTGTACTGTTTACAACTTCGCAATTCTCATGGGACATCGTCAGCCTTGTCTTGAAGATACCACAGTCATGATAGCTCGTTGGCTACAAAATCTCATCACCCTCGTCAGACACTGCCATATCTCTGGCTTATCACGGCTTCGGCGTGCCAGGCAGTCCCAAGGCTGCCGGATACTTGACTGTCTCATTGTACAAACTCCCCGGTCGCGACTCATACGCAGGCGGCCTCTCCTCCCCGTCCGGACGGAACCCGTCCGTCACGATAAACGCATTGGCATTGTAAGACGAGCTCGTGCTCGTCGACCATCTTCGCTGCGGCGGCGCGACGGCGGCCGAGCCAGGTAGCGGCGCAGGTGGAAGGCTGCCGCCGGAGCGGATCGAATCGTTGTCGCCGTTGCTGCCGCTGCTGCTGCTGCAGGTGCCGAGCGTAATCCCACCCCACGATGAGCTGACGCTCGGGGTTCGAGAGGTGCGCGTTGAGGGTGCTTGATGGATAGAAGAGGCGCGGGAAGTGAAGGTCTGGCTGCTGGCACGTGAAGAAGAAGCGTTTGACTCGAGGTCGAGGTCTAGTATTGAGGGTGTGTGAGTAGAGGAGGCGATATGCAGGCCGACGTAGCGAAGAGTGGGTCGTGGACTGTTCGGTTGGGATGCGAACTTCTCGCTCTCCATGCCGTCTCGTCTCTCCTGCTGGAGGTAGAGCACCGTGAGGATCAGTGTGAAGGTATGGGAGAATCTTTGTACGGGTTAGCACTGACGACGTCGACGCATGGAATATGGGTCATGGTCTTACATCGCGAGGCACGATAACCCGTAAACAGTGCGTGGGAATGTACACCACCGGTCGAGCTCGCCTGTCACGGCCATCGGACCGGATCCAAAGCGGATGGTGCTATAGCCATTTGCTGGTTGCCGGACCAGGTCGCTGTCTGTGTCTTGTTGGTCCAACTAATGTCAGCACTCATTGTTATCTTCGAGGCCTGAGGACGGCTCACAATTGTCTCTTGTTAGACCGTGACAGTCGGCAGGAAGACCTGAATAGGACAAGATGGTGATCTTGGCGATACACAGGCCCATCATAATCAGGTCGCCAGCCATGGCGGTCATGGCGAATGTGCGCCAACATCGCAGGCCTAGGGTTTTGCATATGTGCACAAGACCAATGGCAAGTGTGGTGTGCACTAGTGCAATCAGACCCTAAGGAATTCTCGCCATTAGCCTTGATCCTGCCGAGAGGTTCCAGGTATGCACATTTTTGGAAACGTGAACGACTGCTCAAGCGAGGCGAGACTAGCTCAGAGGAAGCTGTCATGGGTCACGGAATGGGAACATGCAGAGAGTTGCAGAGGGTGTGCCATACCAAGATCTCGACCGCTTTCATGCGGTCATTCTCTCCCAGCTTGTTCTTCTGCACATGATCGTACAAGAGGCTGAAAGAGCCATAGACGAAGAAGGACGAGCTCCACTGCCAAATCCGCAAACCGGTCAAAAAGAAACCGACGGCATTAAACCTCGTCCTGGCTCTTGGCAGCACCTTTTCGTCCATTGCCCCTGAGGCACTGATCCCGTCTCGGCTACGGTCCCGTCAGTGACACAGCAATTGCTCGCTGTCTGCACGACGGTAACCTAGAGTCGAGGCCGATGCGATAGGCTATAGCAGGTACAGCAGAGCTATGTGGGAGGCAGCAAGTGGGCCTTGTTGAATAGGCGTGGCAGCTCGGTCAGTCAGACCACGCGTCGCCTGCCTGTTGTCTCTAGGCGGAAGATGTCTGTGATGTTGCCTTTGATATCGGGAGGTAGAACGGCGAAGATATCACTTGTGGCGAAGAATTACAGAGTCACTGTTCAAATCACAAGCAGAGCTCGAGTAGCCTCCTAGCGATGAATTGCAGTGAACCTCGACGGTGAAGAGGACAAGTGGCCTTGTGGATGAGGTGTCTGTCTACTACGGCATGGCATGAGGGCACACTTGATACCGTCCACGTAATCGATTTTCACTACTGGATTGTTTTGTATACTGCTTTGGCTGCTGCCTATCCCGTTTGTCTGCACAGCCACCGCCCACACCAAGTTTCCAGGGTAATAAACGTCCGGGTCAGCCGCTCCGAACTGCTGTCTTCCAACGCTCGGAGGCGGGGCAATTCCCAACAACAATGTATCTCAGTCCAGCTGTCCTTCCCCGTCTTGTGGCAGACTCGAACGCAGGATCGGTCAGTCATGTAAGATATCATCAGGCCGAGGATCATCCCGTCCTTCAACCACCACTCTGATCAGAACCATCAGCCGCCAGCGGACTTGTATAACCAAAAATTATTCGGCAGGGCTCTTCCCCAAGACGCCCCCACGATCCAGCACGTAATTGCCAGCTCACGTTGCTAGCGGTCCTTTGATGTGTCTACCTCAAACTTGCCCTACTGCAGCTTGTGGGTGACACGTCGTCTAGACCGACTTCGATGAAGCATAAGATCGTCTGACGCGGTATCTACCAGCTCGAGTTGCGGCTATCCGAATGCACGGCGGCCGAAAGATGTTCGCGTATGGGTGTGCTGAAGCTTCATGCCCCGCGAATACTTTCTTTTTGCATAATTCGATCTCGCTCTCCATCACGACCATTCCCAACTCTGCAGGCCCTCACTTGTGTCCTGCCAGCGGACTTTTTTTCATACTTCGTGGCAACAGAAAGTGGGGGAGGATCTCAAGTCAATTACGGGGTCCAGTTGATGTCTACCTAGCTCGATCGTAAGGCTGAGGGTTACCAGTCGTGTCTTGCAGGTCATCGGACTCCATGTTAAGGAACATATTTGTATTTTCAACTTTCATTCTTCTGTTGGCACACTCTGCGTGGTGGTATTCCGTTTTCCTTTTCTCTGAGGCTTACTCAATGACAACGAGTGCACGACGAAAGCTGTCACTTCCCGACGGGCGTCATTGCTGAGCTGGCAAAGGCTTCGCGACGGCCTTGCTTTGGCTATATTCATTGTCTAGAGTAGCCCTACTTCGGAAGATCCCCACTTCTGACTGCGTTGGGTATGGCTTGTCCTCCATACCTGTGAACCTCCACGCCAAGCGTACACAGCCGTCCAACCCTCCACGGCCCCCAGACGCGGCTCCGTTGGCCGATGCAAACTGTGCAAGGGCAGAAAATGCATTATGGTCCACAAAGTGTTCATTTTACCATCTAATAAATGCAAGAATCTGAACTCGTGCATCGCTACACCACCGGCCTCTGGTGCTGGCCGTGGTATGCCAAGTCTGCCTTCGCTTGTTCTCGCAACACCATGCTGGACGCTGCAGGTCTGAAGCCTCACATAGACACTAGTATGACAACTGCACAGCCTCCGGATTCCACAGACAACCCGTCTCACTTTCTCCACCTCGTTGAGCTGTGAAGTAGCACAACCTCTGTTGGCTCTCACGTGTGGTCAAAAGCAGCTTACCATTTCTCAGCTGCTCTTCCCTGTTCTCCTTTGACCCTCGTCTGCTTCTCTCTCAAAGTTCTGCTCCAGTGCGTCGTCATCGTCGTCGTCTCCTGCTGTCAATTTGTCCGAAATTGCCAATTGATGTGATCAGGCAGTGTGCCTACCTGCCATTACAATGGGCCGGAGGCTCTCATTAGGCCTTTTGGTAGTCCGGTCGTTCCAGATTCTGGGGTCTTTCATTCCAGGGGCGATGAATGGCTGGCTACTATATCACCTCTATGCGAAAGGGCTTGCTCCGTCGAATCTGATGGTGGTCCTGGAAATCTTGGTACGTGGTGGTCACACTCTCAAACTTCCTACCGAGCTTTGCTCGAGCCAGCACACCGATGCCTTTCTTCATATTCGGGAGCCACAATCCACTTGTGATCTAACGTATGGTACCAGGTTACCACGATTTTCGTACACAGTATATGTTCTCTTTTCATATTGCGTGCCGGTCGACAGTCAAAAGGAACCGTGTGGATCGTGGTCAGTGTGTGCTTCGACGTGGTCTTTCTCTTCGCGAATGTCACTATTGTTTCTCTACTGTCATATACCGGCGTTCCTTCGAACTGCGCTGGACTCACTGCTTCACTATGTATGTCATTCCACTCGGAACATCTGTGAGACTCAAGACATCCGACGCTGACAAATTGCCACAGGGTCAACAGCGCGTCGAGGAGGCCCTCCATTCCCCGCGTACTCGACGCCTGCCTTCAGTGACGAGCAGGATGGCCACGAGGGCGGCCTCGACAAGTTCTGCGACCTTGAGCGTGGCTTCTTCTCATGTGCCATTTTGATGATGTGAGTAGCGCTGCAATGGCCCACGGTACGTCAGTATAAAGCACTAAACGTGTATAGTCTATTATACATCCTTAGCATCATCTTATCAATCTGTTGCGTCTTTGGAGTGAATTACACGAACCGTTTGGGCGAGCGCGAGGAGTCTTTGAGACTCGAGTACAAGCTGCAGGAGCAAGAGCATCGACTACAGCCAAGGTCTTCGACGACGGTGCCGAACGCGATGGCCCTTGCGCCCGAAGCCAATCGTGATGTAGAAGCGGCGATGTGTGCGTCGAGAGCTCGGCCGACGATGCCATCTTCATCAAACTCGTCCATGCCGTCTTCGTCAAGAAATATAGGCGCGCATTCAGCCGCGAATCCACAGCCTACGCCGCATTCATATTCCACACCAAACCACGACCCAAGTCTGGACCTTGACTCCAGCGAGCTACATGCGAACATGGCCATGATATCAGATGGGTCGAGGTATGACCCAGGTAGCAACCGCGTCGACAGCAGTCAACTACCGCCATACTCACCGGGCAATCAGCGGACGATGAGTGGTCATGGGTGCGAGGATAATAATACCTTGCTGAGCGACTACGTAAAAGGCGAGATGAGGGCTCAAGACATGAAGGACACTGGGAATGTGTAAAAAGTATGTGGAAACACTTTCGGAAACAAAATCACGCAGGATTCCTCCGTCAGTATTTCTCAGGGTTGTTGGGGCCTTGCCATACTACATTTTGTAATTTTTTGTCTTCTTTGGATCCGCTCAACGGTCTAGGGCCTCCGCGATAACCCAAAGCACTTCACAAGTTTAATGCATATTTGTGCCAAACCGTCTGCATCTTCGAGACTCCAAATACTGATAGGTCACGCTCAGGATATCTCCCGCTTGGTAGGACTTTTATTGAAAGTTCGCGGGCACAATTACATCGCAACGGACGCAGCATAACTAGGAGGCCGATCTGCAGCTCCTGTTCCCCAGTCCGACTCGCTCGCGCCCAGCGTCAACTCCATCGTCCACCCCTCTGTGAAGAACTCATGCCCAATCCAGCTCTTCGCCCACGGCTGCCCATTTACCGTCACGCTTTGTATATGAATACTTCCATAAGAGGCATCCCAGCCTGCTGCCACCCTCATTGTGGCCGTCTTGCCCGTCAGCGGATGTGTCACGCTCAAGCTCTCAAAGAAGGGCGCCGAAATGAGATACACATTCTGTCCCGCTACTGGGAACAAGCCCATCATGCTGAAGAAGAGGAAGCTACCCATCGCGCCACTGTCGTCGTTTCCCGGGAGTCCGGCATTGGTCGCGGTGAATGATGCCGGAATGTACGTGTGGATGCGGCTGGTCGACAGCCCCGGTCGGCCGGCGTAGTGATACAAGTATACGGTCGAAAAGACAGGCTCATTCGAGATATCAGCCAATCCGGACGTGTGGAAGAAATCCAGTCGCGAAATAAAGGCCTCATCGCCTCCCATGAGTGAAATGAGGGTAGACACGTCCTGCGGGACTAGGAACTGATACTGCCAAATGCTTGCCTCAAAGGTCTCGGAAGGATTTGTGGTGAGCGAACAGAATGAGGCGAGGTTTGAGCAGGCGATGGGATCCTGAAATCCCCACGTGGCGTTGAGGTACCTGGGCTGGAAGAATCCCGTGAACCCAGTGTCGTTGTTGTTGATGAGGGATGTTTGATCGGCTTTCCACAGATTCTGCCAGTTCGTGCTGCGCGCGAAGTATTTGTTGTAGAGGTCTGTTCTGCCTAAGCCCTGCGCGAGCGTCGCGAGGTTGAAGTCGTTGTAGGCGTACTCCAGGGTTCGAGAGACGCTGCGAGAGTTGGTGCCGGACCCTATCGGATCGAAGTCGAGGTAGGGTATGTAATTCAAGTTCTTCCATGAAGTGAGGCCGCCTCGTCCTTGTTTGGACCACTCGAGAGGCTCAACCTCTGCATCTTTGATGATGGCCTCCAGCGCGACGTTCCAGTCGATCGCAGCAGAGAGGTTCTTGACATGGGCGTCGACCAGCACAACGTCTGCGTTGCTCCCGCCTTGTGTCCACCCGTTGCAGAGAGACATGTGGCAATCCGGCAGCCATCCTTCATTCTGGTAGATGTCGAGCAGCGAGTTGACCATCTGTGTCTGGGCAGAGGGGTCGAGGAGGGTGAGTAGAGGGTGCTGCACGCGGAATGAGTCCCAGATACAGTAGTATGAGTCGAAGTACGGAATGCCACTGTCCCATTTGGGGTTTTCGCCCGTATAATTCTGAGGCGACATGAACGCCCGGTAGATGCCGCTCCAGAAGCTCGTCTGCAGGTCCTCACTCGCGCCACCAGGATTGATAGACACAGGACTCAGCTTGTCTCTCCATGCATCCTGCGCGCGCGTCACGAGCGTCTCAAAATTGCTCTCGGGATCTGGTATATCGCGCTCGGCGTTGCTACACGCTTGTGCCGAGCTAATGAAGCTCACGCCCATTCTCGCGAGAATTCGATTGTCCGTAAGAGCCGAGAAGCGCACATATGCGCCTCCTTCCTGAAAGAAGAGATTAAATCCCCTAGTGAGGAACAAGTCCTTCGGCTCCGTGCCTGCTCGATTGTTCACCCACACTCCGGTCTCGTAAATATCAGCGCCAAAAAAGTCAGCGCAAAAGAAGATCTGGTACGAGCCGGCTCCAAAGCTGGGGAGAAACGTGCCATGGCCCGTCATGCGCCCTGTAGTCTCGTCGACACTGATCGAAGCGTTCTGCCGACTCTGCCAAAGGTCCGTCAAGTCCAGCAACACCAACGGGTGTGTCTCCGAGGCGTTTCCCTCAGCTGGGAACGTGAACCGATACAGTGCTGCTCTCTCCCCTACCGTCATCTCCGCCGCGATGCCTGTGTTCAGCTTCATACTGAAGTAGCCCGGTTGCCCAACGACACTGCTGTTGTCATAGAGCACCTTGCGGTCGCCAATGCGGAAGTTGCAGCTGTTCACATCACTGTCGTCGGGGCAAATCTGTGGGAAAATCGGAAAGTTTCCCAAGCTGGGGTTGCCGCCGGTCCCGCTGTCGTGGACGGAGCTGAAGCCGGTCACATTGCTCCCGTCTGTGGCGAAGCCCCCAGTGTTTGCTCCGTCCACATCGGCCACGGCTTTTGCGAGACCGTAAGGAAGCGAGGCGCCGGCGAAGACATTGCCGCCGTTTGTTGAGCCTATCAATGGGTCGACGTAGGATAACGGGTCGAATGTTGTGTTTGTGCTGATCTGGGCATGGATTGAGGAGGTGATGGTACTCAGCAGGAGGAGCGTGGTGCCTCTAGGCGAGACTTGATGTAGATAGAGCATGGTGACGCGGCGCACTGGCTCATGTGCTGCATGAACAGAAGCATAGCACACAGAATGAATTGAGCGGCCCAAGTTCGTTCGAATATTGGTTCGTCGGTCTGCCTCTTTACTAGCAGGTGACGAAAACTTTTCGACAACCTATACACAGCAACGTTGACGGGCGTCTCGGGGAAAAAAGCAAACAGATGAGGACCACGCCTTCGGCTTGCCTCTGCACGTACCCGGGTTTGTGATTTCGACGCGCATCGTGCGACTTCCAAGAGGACTCGAAAAATCTTAGCTGTCGACGTCTGCATTACCCCGCTGCATACCTCGAAAAGGCAGGTCGGTTAGCTTCCGGGATGGTGAGGAGGTAATTATAGGATCTGCGATCTTGCATCAGTACCTGGATAATCTCGGGATGGACGTCAGGGTCCCTTGTCTATCCACCGACGAGTTCAAATATTGCCTCTCTTTTTGCCCCAAGGCCTAGAAGCAGCAGACCACAATGTGTCAGTGCGGCAGTTTGCCAGCGCTCGAAACTACGTAGGCACATTAAAGTAGAACTAATTCAACGTATGAGACTATGGAGGCATAGGTTCAGTCGTATGCCCGACTTCCCCGGTGATATCCCGGCAGTCATTGTATCATAAGGCCGCAACGGTGACCATATCCCTCACAAGCTGTCATAGTCTACCTGTGACCAGGCGTTCTGGAGCCCCGAAACACATTGTCGCTCCCAGGCTGCCGGGACCTCGAGGCTCTGGCCATCGAGGACCATCAAACCCACATCGACCGTCGAAGACTTCCTGTGCAACCAGCTCGGCAAGCTTTTGGGTGTTGCTGCTTGAACATTTAGTCAATAGCCACCTTGTCCTTCTTGCTATACCGAGAGAAAGATCGCAGGTCAGCAAAACAGCTGTCAAGCCCACGTTGGGGGAGGAAGACTGGGTCGAACCTGATGAGCCACCAAGCGTGCAAGATTCCAGGAATCCAAGCACAGATTGTTAGCGCCAAATTGATGAAAAAAGACCAGCCGGGTCCCCTCCTCATGAACACCGCAATCTAGTGTATTTGGTAGTCAGCTAAATTGCTTCCCCTTCTTGCCTATATCCGGGTATGTTGAGTTGCGTGGAATCTTACAGGCGGCAAGAAAAAGGCGATCACATACTCGAAGATCGCGGTCGGGTTGTGTGCGAGAGCCATGGCGGATGGGTGTCCGGTCGGAAATATATGGTGTGAAGTTGTGACTAGTGGCGCAGATCGCAGGGTTGGTGAGTCGAATTCTGGCGTTGTGAATATTAGACAATTTGACGAACGATTTATGAGATGCGTTTTCTTTGGTTTGGTGGTTGTGGCGCGGTCGTTGCGCAACCCGTGTCAACAACCAGTTCCATCCTTACTACAAGGGAGAATCGAGATGACGTCGGACTTTTTTGCAAGGATCAAAGCCCTGGAATCAATCTGACGTACCAACGACGCCATGGTGCTGGCGATGTGTCCTGAAGTCTGGCATAGAAGCACACCAAAGTCCTCGAAGCTTACACTGGTTCTTTCTCCAAAGCATCTCAATCTCTGTGCATTTCGATTGCAGCCTAATTGAGTAATTTGTGGGGCCGTCTGATCAAGTTCGGCTTCGTGCGGTACAGTGTGACAGTGACAATTGCATACTAAGTCCGCATACGTATAACATTGGTGCTCTAACAACCCTACCATCTGCACTGCCCATGTGCTTATTCAAGTAATAGATCCCGACCTCGCTGAACACTGTGGAGGATCAATCATCGATGAGGTTCTCTCCGGGATCCCGGTCTTGTTGGCCATGTTGGCCATGACCACCGTCTCATAATTGTCCACAAATCCGGCCCTTTAATTGTCTCGTTCCAGACGATATGGTCCTCATAAGGTCTCGGTGGCCAATCTTCCCGCACGTGGAAGTGCTTTGGAGTATTGCAAAAGGTCTGATGGACCAATGTCGCGTCCTTTATCTTATTCAGCTCGGAATACCAGTCCTTGCGTGATTCGTCCTCTGTGTGAAACTCGAGGTCCACTTGAAGAAACTCAGGGTATGGGTATCCAAACCATATGCACCTGCACCTTGTTAGCATCCTGCTGAAGTTTCTTTGTACGGTTCTAGCGGCCTGCAAAATCTCAAATGCTGTTGGAATCGTCGTACATACCCATCTTGACCCACAAGACATGGCAGTGGCGGCAGCAAAATCATAAAGACTAGTATCGCGGGGTGGGCCCACCACAACGACGCTCACGAGGCAAATAGGGTCGTTGGCCCGGGCCATGAGTGTCAACTACTTGGGAGGCTTGCCGCCCTACACGTATGTTAGAGCGTGATATACTGGTCGATATATGTATGAGAACACAAAAGATTTTGCGAGATACTCTGCCAGGCGATCTAGATGCACCAAGCGTCTGAACAGTCTGCGGAGTTTCAAAACGTAAAAAAGTAGATTGTGAGAACATGAGATAAATGGGTAACAAATGCAGGATGGTTGATAACTTACATTCCCTCATTATGCTTTGCTTCCGCAAGTAGTATGGAGTTCTCATAAAGATATCTCGTTTCGTTGGAGCTGGAATTCAGTTAGGTCAAACTCTTCACACAGTGTCTCTTCTTTCCAGCTTTTTGAACCAGCCTCGAAAGTTGTGTGACCTGGTTCGATCGTATTTCAGTGCAAAGAGCCTGAAATTACTTTGAGATTTCTTGGGTCTTGTCGTCGTATAAGTGAATGTTTGGTCTGTCAATGGTTAGAATATGCACCCAAGCCAAAACATTACCATTATTCTGTAGAACCTCGTCGAGGGCATGGCGGAGAGACGCACTGTTGTCCGGCAGCTCCTTCAAGCCTTCCCGTTTTACCCCAATCATCAGATCCACTAAAGTCAATAGGTCAGTAAAATGATCGCTTATTAGTATTGAGCGGCGTATCACATCTCGAATGTCACTTTGTATGGCTGTTTTCCCCCGGGGATTGGTTTTAGTGGCTTTAGCCCAGCCCAATTCTGTACCAAGGAGCCAGCAAATAACAAATTGAATAGCATAAACACAATATTTGCTGGTTCAGAGAATTTTCAGGGCTGGACCGGGTGCTGAACTGCAACGACCTCGTCGCTCGCCTGGTCTTTGTCTTCTGGAATAGTCTCACCTTGATGCACAAGGCAGACCACTCCAAGGGTGAGAAAAAGAAGGGAAAAAGTTTGGATTACTCGAGGCCGGGCTGCCATCATGGTTGCGTTGCTGGGATTTTGGGTTTTGAACACGACGGTTGCACAAAGCTTTAGATTTACGAAAAGAAACGCATGCTTTCAGCGATAGTTGTGCGTCCGGACATGGATGGAGATATAAAACGCTTCGAGGACAAGCCTCCGTCATTACAAGTTGTTCAAAAAGACAAAAACCAGTGTGCACTCAGATAGTCGATCTATCTTCAACGCGGACATTCGACCAACATGCTTGAGATAAGGCTCGAAGACCAGATTCGACAGCTCGACACAGCGACTCGGTCCATTGCACTGACTTTCCCAACTAGATGATCAGAGATAGCGATGAAGATTTCCCTGTAATACTGATGATATCGCTGCTTGTTTTCACGTTCCTAAGTAGTAGACCGCAAACGGGCTTGTATGGATCCCGTGTGAAGTAGAACTAGTCTGGACGATCTGTTCAGCCTCACCACTAGCCTAGCCCAGCCTTTCTCTGAGGTGTGGGCTCGATGACAGCACTGAAAAGCAGAAAACTACGTTAATTTGCACTTCGGCACCCCAAAGATTACGGAGGCTTACGCCGCCCGCAGCTTACACAAGCACGCCAACGACACGTCAACAGCCCTGGAGGCTGTCCGAAGTCGAGGACGGAGATATGTGGGCCGATATGGGATACACTATGCTCCGGTATGAAGTAGTCGAGTGGCGATGTGGACTGCGTCGATCTGGAGTACGCGAGCAAGCAGCTGGAGGCCGATGAGCCCTTTGAAGAGCAGTGCAAGGCCGACCTGTCCGACGAAATGTGGGACGATGAAGGGTAAGAACAACATACCTGAAGCGTATTCCGACACCTTATCGTGAATATATTGGAACTTTGACCCAGTTTGCAGTAAGAGCTACGATGGAGCTGTCGCTTGGGATGCTTGATATGACGTTGGTCGGGACCTCACACTTACCGGCGTCGTCGACGATGATTTGATAAACGAGTAAAAACAACGTGAGGTATATTTCAGATTGGGCACTATGCACTTCACAGTTCGGCATATTTCTTAAGCTTAAGTATGCCGACGTACATTTACTTAGCTGTCCGACACGGGCAACACGCACAGATTTTTGTTTTGTTTTGTGGGTGTGGTGTCCCGGTGGAGCCGGGACTGAACAAGTAAACATCGTTAGCTTGGCCTGGGCTTATCGCTGCAAATACCTAGCCTCTCGTAGTCGTCAGCCTTGCTAGCCTCATCGCTGCCCACTCACTCACCTTTCCGTCTGAGCAGCCCAGCTCGTAACCGCCCAGACTGACTGAGAATTTTCCAAGTTGCAATGAAGTTCTGGATAATCTTGAACAGACAATCTCTTGTTGTCATAAATTATTCAAGAGAAGGAATATCAATCAAGCTGAACGTGTTGGAGATATCAGGCCGACAGGCCCTATCTACTCGTACCAATAATGTCAGACCAAGAAACAACTAGAGCAGCTTCACTCACTAAGACGGACGAGCTACGAATGTTGACGTGCGTTGATCTGATTACAGAGACGAATCGATGAGCTTGCCCACTGTTCTCTAATGTATCTTGTTCCCTTGTGGCCATTTCAATCAAATTCCTATAAGATACCGACTTATTATAAGTGCGTCAATTTTGCACTTGATTTCTTGATACCTAGGTCCAAGCATCATGAATTTATTTGACTTTCTGCTCTTGCTCGGCATTCAGTGTCGAGTCTCGATGAGTACAAGCCTTGCTGATACGAGTCAACTTCTGCTAATCAAATCCATCACAGGCGGCGCTAGTCTCGCACAAGGTCTCTCACGAAAATGTCTCGTCGGTCAGCCATACAGGCGAGCTTGATGCCTTCTGGCAAGACCCAGTGTTTGAGGCTGAAAGAAGGATGCTCAGTCGTATGGCTCCGAAGAAGCTCAGCTGTCACCCTACGATCGAGCACCATCCAGATTGGCACGTGCATACACTCGGGCAAGCGAAGTGTGATTATTTCCCTGCGAGGGGTGGCCCAAGACGGAGTGATCTTGGACACACTAGGTGGTGCGTCAATCTCGTCTGCGAATACTTAACTCCTGAAGTCATTTCCCAACTTCTTTCGCACATGGGTCGAGCGCTAAGTGGCGCGGAGCGGCCCGAATACATCTTGCTGGGTCGTGCCTTCAACCAAATTTCGGGCCATAACGTCCAGCCTTGCCCTGCCTTCCCAAGGCTTCGTCGAGGAATGACTGGGGGGAGGGACATCTTGAACTTACGATTATTCTTGCAGGTTCATAACTCTGCCAAATAGGCACCTGTTTGACAGCGATTTCAACCACCTCGGGGAGAAGAAGAAAATGCGGCCACACGTTCTTTTACAGCGCTAGGGCTAACGGAAAATGGGGGTCTAAAAAGTGCTGGCAAGCCAAGAATGGCACAACTTATCTCCAGTTTCATGGTTTCCGCAACCAAAAAGTGGATTTCATCGAGTGCGAGTACGAGTCCGCCACCTGTTCGAGATGGCAACTTGATGTGAGTCCATTCAAGCCTCCAGCTTCCTTCTGCCTCATCAGATCTTGATACTTGTTCCGGTAAGGTATCTGGGCACAACGCTACGAAAAATAATTGAAGCTGGGGCCGTAACAAATATCGGACATTATCATACACCATTTCACCACAGGCAACCCTATCATCACTAGATAACTAACGCTGTGATATCTTAGTGTGATGCTGTTGAAAACTGGCCAATCGGCCACAGGAAAGGGGATCGTTACCGTGATGATCCGGCATCTTTGCATATGGATAGCGAGGATGAGGATGAGGATGAGGATGAGATTGGTGACTACCAAGCCTGGAGACTGATGAAGACCAAGAGCATGAAGATGAGGTCGACGAAGAATGGGACTATGACTTTGAAAGCAATGATGGAGTATGTCATTACTTTCCCTGCATTGTATCGGGATGATGAAAAGTAGAATGCCACGAAGCAGTGAGAAGAGAAGCGAAAATGAATTCGACTTCATATCATTGCCGAGCTAGAGATTGCGGGCATCTAAATACTCAATCGTAGCTAAGATTTAATCAAGAATGGCATTCGGCAAGGTCTCCTTCCCCGAAGCCTTTGTTGGTGAGGTCGTTGAGATTATCATTCCTGAACCTCTGGCCGAGTTTGAGCTCAGCGGGCAAATGACACCGTGCCTGATTCAGTAGCGTGTATCAACGTCCTCCAGACTCGGATTGCCCGGCTCGACCTCCAGAGCTGAGCCACTAGTAGTCAGAATACTAAGTAGTCGTCTTTGCGACAGTCGGAATCACGCCACCACTACCGCCGTTCCTTCTCTTCAGCACGAGATCGATATCGATATGCCTTGGGCCTCTTCCTTTAGCTAGGCCCAAGGCGCTGCGCGGAATCGTAAACTCCCTGGTAGTCAGATAGCTGCCGTCGGCGCTGATGTCGATATCAAACGTCCTGGTCTCTTTGAAGTCGAGAAGGGTCGTGTGAGTCTGCGGAAAGGGGTTGTTCACAGCCTTGCTTGTGCGCATATTCGCCAAGGTGTCAACCACAGCAGGCTTGGGCCAAACAACACGGCCAGACGCGTCCAGTTCTTCCTGCGTTGGCGGTAGATGGGGATTTGCTTTTGGCTCTGATCCTTGCCCCCATGAGCAGGAACAAAATTTGGCAAGCTTTTCGAAATGTGTTCTGCCGTAGTTGATGAAGAGTTGGTCACCGGGACGGATGTCGGTCCTTGCGATGAAAGCCACAACAATGCGTTTGCCGTACATCTCCCGCTTTGTCAAGACGTTGTACTCGAAGCATGTATGGTGGACAAATCTGGGGGTTTGACCAGATATCAGCCGGAGACCGTGGCGGACTGAGTACATGGAACAAATGGACCATACCTCGTCCAGTTTCCGTGGGTCTTGGCCGTGACATAGCCGACACCTTGGACTGAAAATGCATACTCGTTAAGTAGCAGATCTTCGTGAGGTGTTTCTTCTGGGAGCAACTGCACAATCTATTTAGCTAGGGACCAATGTTGCGGTCATTCTCGAACCAAGAAGAACCACCAAAAAGGAATTTGGATTTGAGATCACCTCTCCAATCCATTCACCCAAGATCGAACCTGCTGGGATGCATTGAACTTCGTGCTTGACGTACACCCCGAATCCAAGCTTTGTGTCCGTATCCGCCCGGATTTCCAAGGCGTCGGTAGCGAGCTGAGCATTCTCGCGGAAAGCCGCCACACATTCCTCGCCATGGCACTCTTGTCCCTTCTCCTTGCAGTGTAGACAACGCCACTGTCCAATGTTCTGCCCCAAGATGCTGTCTAAGGTCCATGGATTGGTTCTTCGTGCGATGGCGTTCTGGGTGTTGCCCCATCTGGCAGGTGAATAAGTGAACTCGCGGATATCGAATACGCTTTTCGTCGATGTGGGACCGGTGGTACTGCCATCCGCTCCGAGGTAAGCAAAGCCGGTGGGGTCTTCGACGCCGACAAGGTCGTGAGATACAGACATTTTGAGGGCCTGAACGTTGCTTCCTATGTAGATGTCACCGTATAGATAGTGGGAACTTTTGAATTGCAGCTATTCTGACATATTTGAGGTCGCGAAAGTATGCTGCAATGTCTTTGTCCCATTATCGGAGCAGTTCCTTTTCCGGTGCCCAGTGTGGCTGCTTCCTTGTTGCGACCCTACTAGACACTCTCTTTGTTTTCTTCAAGCTCTCATTAGCGACACACAACAATAGAATAGAGTCTGATTTTAGACTGCGACCCATGGATGAAGCTGCCGGAAATTTGGATGCCTCTGTCAGACTTCCATTTGGGCTTCGTCAATGACCGAGAAACAATCTTGTCCGAGGTCAAGCTTGAACTCAGGTTTGGCCTACTCTGACTGCCCAGGTGGGTGCAAAGTCTTCTGCAGCCCTGGTAAAAATGCCGTGCTTCTGCCAGTTAAGAGATAAAAGCCTCATTGGAGCCTACAAGTTGCAGATTACAAAAAGCACTGTCATGAAATTATCGTCACACGAATTGGAAGCTAATGTAGTCATGTATACAACCAACAACCCAAACCACTCACTAGGCAAGAGTAGCGCTTGTGCCCTAGACGCCGGTGTATAACCTTGAAAGACAACTAAGTCGACTGAAACATCCGCTTAACCAGTGGTGCAACCACCCAGTCTAACACTGCCAGCATACATCTCATAAGTATCAGCGTTCTCAGAAGCCTTTTTCGCCGTCAACTTCTTTGCCGCCGTAGGTCCGTAAGCATAGTCGTTGGTGCCGTACAAGTGGGTCATCTCGTGTAGAATGCTGCCAGCCATATCATAATCGTCGTTAGCGCACGTGGCCGACTCCTGGGGGAAGTCCCAGAAGCCGTTGTCCGGGCACGGGACAATGACGTTCTTGGCGGGGACCGTGTACAGCAGCGCGGAACCGTCGGTGCAGTCCGAGTAGGTGTCGACGCACGAGATCGTGGGGGCGGTAGTCTGCACGTTGACGACGTCCTCGTAGATCTCCTGCACGGTGTCGACGACGCTGGTGCTGATGAACCAGGTTGTGTAGTAGTCCTCGTTGTTGCCAGCGGCGGTGTAGGCCGCGGACGACATGGAGATGGCGTCGGTGACAGAAACCTTCAGCGAGGTCGTCTCGGAGGCGGTGCAGCCGCTGTAGGTGATGGTTCTCTTCTGGATGCGGGACCTGGTGGGCAGCTCACGCTTGGAGACGCCGGTGCTGTGGCTTGGATTAGCTCCTGGTTGGTGGAAGGGCCCGTGGGGCAGATACTTACGCAGCGACCTTGGCCTGGTCAGGGGTAATGGTGGCTGTGTTGGAGACAACATCGTCGCAAGACTCGAGGCCGTTCGTGGTGGTAGGAATAGCAGTTCCGACAGCGTACTTGAATCCCTGGATGGCGACAATCTCGCTGGAGGCGACGCCAGCCAGAGCATATGTCTGCGACACATCGACGGTGGAGTTGACGGTCTCGCCGGCAGCAATGGTCTGGAAGTGGTCGGCTGTCAGACCGGACTTCTTGTAGTTCACGATGGAACCCATGAACTCGAGCTCAGTGCCATCTACAATCAAGGGGTTAGTACAAGTCCCACAAGTCATCGTTTCTCCTTGACTGGCAAGGAGTGACTTACCCTCAGCAGATGCGAAGACGTCCTGAGTGTTGTGGTCAGACAGCACAGTGTTGCCCTTGAAGACAGTCACGGCCTCGCTACCAGTGTTAGTGACAGCGATGTTGGCGACGTGGTCGACAGTGTCAACGATGGCGACCGAGAGGGGGCAGGCGGCCAAGGCTGTGCTTGCCAGAGCAGCGACTGCGAGCATGTTGCGAGCCATGATGTCGATTTTGAAGGTGATGTGCTTGGCTGTTGTCTCGACTCGAAGGCTTCTGCTGACACAGATGCTTCTTCGGACCTCAGATGGAAGAAGGCATGCCCAGCGACTACTTATAGTTCAGAGTTGTCCCTTATCCATATTGTGGCAGTTCAATACGGAGATGTTTCCCATGCATCCATGTCATGGGAGAGTTGCTGTCCCCACTTCGAATCATCCCAAACCATGCCACCTGGTGGCTAGTTCGACGCCGCACAGCTACGACGATCTCTGGCGTGGCCTGTCAAAGGGCGGCCTGGGCCACATAGAGAAAGTCACTTTCCAAGAGCGCCGTCGTTCTCGTGGGGCGTAGTCTTGGCATCCGGCAATATAGACAAGAACCGGTTCATCTGGCCTCTATTAAGCAAGTCGGTACCAGCCATCGAGGCGTCTTTTATGGAGATCCTGAAAGTGGACGTTTGGATAAGCATTAAGCATGCTTGTCATGGTCTTGGCGAGCGGCATTTGAGAGCGAAATAGGCAGGTCTAGGAATTGCGGTCGTGTTAAGATCCGACTTGCCTGATTCAGACCCGATGTCACTGATCTATCAGGCGGGCGGGCGCTTGTGGGGGTCTCATGAAACGAATAGCTTCTGCAAGACTCTGCGTGACGTGCTTCTCTCGATCCGTAGCTTCGCAGATTCGTAGATGCTGCGGTATGATAGGTAGTCGATGCTTGGTACTAGACTGGCCTGAATTAGACCTCGGTGGCCTGGCAGTCTTGTTGTGAAGAGTGCGTAGAGCCTCTGTCGCTCACGGGTGCTCGTCGCCCACATCGGAACAGAACTAATGTCGCAAAGGCTGGCTTTGGAATCATTGGTGGACGTATAAAGTTAAAGTGTAAAGGGGCTAAATTGGTGCGAGGGACATGCTTCAAGTTGAAAGATGAGGTGCAAGGTAGTCAGCCCTCCACGTCCAGCTGTTGAGTCCTCAACTGTGAGTTGCACGAAAGGCCGATTTATGAACTGCAAGGCAGTGCATTGCATACTGCAGCAATGATGTACTGCTATCTTCATACCATCGGCGCGTCGCTTGGCGAGTCAGGACAACCTAATCGCGAGAGAACCTTGCGGTGGTTGAGCGGCGGTCAGGGTGAGCTCAGAGCTCAGACCACGGTCTCTCAGCCCGCAACCGTACAAGGACCAGACCTCGGCCGTTTCCTTGTCGGCGGTCGGAAACTTAGTACTGACGCAAAGATAGATGAAATGCTCACAGAGTCGGACAAGCCGGCGCCGAACTTGTGTACTGCAACCAGACGGCGACGGCCGACGTTGACCTTTACCAAAACCGCAAAACCGCACCTTAGGGACCAAGAACCAAGGGATCGGTTTGACATTCAACACAACAAGACAATAATCATCTGCAGACAGATTCCGCAGGGACCCTACGCACCTCTAGCTCATGTCGTCAAGTTCCAGGACCATCATCGGAACATTGCAACCATGTTGTCGTTGAGATCTCTTGGAAGCATCTCTTGGAAGCCTTGGCTGCCTGGAGTCGTGAAGACAAGCTTTCCTGGCTTCCCGGAGCGGGCCGGAAGAGTGCTCTGTTTGCGGTCTAGTGTGGATTTCCAGAAAATCGGACGCCACCTCTTGAAACGGTTAGCCTGAGAAGCTCGGGCCACCACCAACGCCACTGCTTTCGCTGTGCCACATGTCCCATGTCATCAATCTCTCCTCCTTCGAAATCCTTCGCCCCAACATCACTCTTGACTGACGCAGCGCTCAGCCCAACATCCTGAATCGCATTCACTCGCAGGATCGAATCGCCATGTCTTACTGATCATCAGATTTCACATCTTTGCTACCGGGCTTTCACGCTCAGGCCGTTGGATCCGCTGCAGTGGCATGTTGTATGCATGAAGGCTGGTGACGCGCAGCACTGACTGTCTCACCATCAGTCATCACCAATGAAGCACGCCAAGTTGCAAGACAACCTCTCACGCCCACGGCTCCTCTTCTGTTTGAGATGATCTTCCAAGAGTAGCATCGGACCGTCGGCGCCTTATCAGTTCAATTACCTGGGTCCTTGCCCGACGGCGGGGGCTTTACGCCTGGCCAAGCGCCTTGGCTGTTGGTGATTCACGTCCAACAAGAAGCATCATCAGCAATCTCATCGGCGTCATGAGGGAACCATTCACATCAAGTAGGAGCTTGGTGCTCTTCAAGTCCAACCATGATCGGCGCCGCCTGCCCTCCCACTACGATCCTGTGGGGCCGGCAATGTCCTTGTGTGTTCCAACTCTGTCAGTCGACACTGATGAAGAGCCAGCCCTTGGAGCTTGAGCCGACAATCTCCCACGGCCTCAACATGTCATTGGAACTCCCAGGAGCACTCATGCCCACCTGGGCACCCGTTGGTAGTGGACAGCGGGGCCATGCCAAGCTTTTCTATGTTTGTTTTGTTTGGCCTAAGAGTGCCCAGTGGCCGCGCGCCTCTATGTCGCGATAGGCCACGAATGACCCCCGGGCTTGTTCCAGTCCGCAGAGGCCCCCAAATTTCATCGTTCGACTCTGAACTCGATCGCAGCAAGTGCTGCACCGTTGATGTGCGGCGTCGATGGCAGGGCGAGCGGTGTGCCGACAATGCAACATCATAGCGTGGGCTGTGGGATTTTATTGCATCTGAGGCTGTAGTGCTGCCGAGCAACGTCTTGCTTTGCCTAAGAATAGCTCGAACTCCATCCTTCTGGCGAAGGATCATGCAAGCATATCACTCCATTTGTCGCGCGACACAGCGTGGCATGATTGGAGGGCTAGGCGCGGCTTTCCGCTTTCTCTGGGCTGAGACACACTTTACCACCTTGGGATCCTGGCGCCGTTCGCGTTTGCTGGCGGACAATCCGGCGCATTCTGACCACCATTTTCCACACGCGAGGCACGCGCTCAGCAGCCAGAACCTGCACAGTACTTTGTGTGCGTATGCATGGCATCTCCATCGATCGACGAACCTCGCTTATCAGACTCTATTTCCTGCCGTGTCGTTTGCGTGATAAGACCTGGCAACAAAAGGGATCTGGACTTCGGGCGCGGCACAGATGGTGTTGTTTTGAGGCGTCTCTGCAAGTGGTCGTGTTTACGTGCATCCAAAAAGTTGGGACGGTTCAGGAGTGACTCGTCGGTGCCGCACCCGAGAGGGAATCGATGACTTGTTCATCTCGGATAATTCTCGTCCACGTCGCGCCCCAGACAATTTTCAACGAGGATGAGCATCCTGCGACTGCGCCGTAGTGACGATCCACAGTCGCTTAGCGCGTCTGCTTCTTCATGGCATGCTGACAGTATTTCCACGACAACCCTGTATCGTTGCGTGTTGGGGGCCAGCGCCCTCAATCTAGGATAAATTGACTGCATAAGGGAGGCTCACAAGTGTGATCGATACAGTGTAAGCTGCGCGAGCTTTTTTAGGGAGCCGCAATGTAACCAGCGGCAGATGATGCAGCAACATGCCGCTGTTGCATGTCCCTCTCCAGTGGGTCGGTATAGCCACAATCGCTTTTCAGCTTTCGTTGGGACCGGGGTCAATTTGTCGTTGGTATGTTCTTGCCAAGGGTCATTAGGGGTCAGGGCGTGTTTACAGTCTTCTTGGTGGTTGATGACCGATCGTTGTCTCGCTAGTGGCATATATACTCAGGTTGGCCCTCACGTTGACCCGAGATGACCTCTTAGGGGCAGTATCTAACTTCCAACATCTCGCCTGAACTAGCAGTCACCATTCCTACCGCCCCACTTCTTTCTCGTGTATTTCCTCGTTACAAGATACTACAGGTCCTTGGTTCTTGTTGAACTAGCTACTATTTGTGACCGTATTCTCGCGTCCTAAGTGTCTTTACACACTGTCGACAGTATACTCAGCTTGCCTCCCATGATTTCTACAGCCGACAGCGCCCTGTTGAACTACCACTTTGCTGCATATTCATCATGGGATTCCGACAGAACAAGAAAGCGCCCGAAGTCTCGCAGCCTGAGATGGCTGACGAGTCTCTTCAACAAGCAAGCGAGCTAGATTGGAAACCAAATGCTCAGCAAATTATGGTGATGGTTGTCCTGAGTGTCATCTCGTTCATGGTCTCTCTAGATGCCACAATTATTGTGACCTCTTTAAGCGCAAGTACATCTCAACCTTGATCCTGCCGGACGCCACCTATAGGTTAGTTTTCACGTACTGACTCTACCAATACCAGTCCATTGTCGAAGACCTCAAAGGAACAACTACACAAGGCATATGGGTCGGAACGGCCTATCTCCTTTCCACTGCGGTGGCTATGTCATTCCTGGCATCAGTTTCCGACATCTTCGGACGGCCAATAACGCTCGTGTTCTCCGTATCACTATTTACCTTGGGCAGCATCATCTGCGCCACATCACCAACCATTGGACAATTACTCGCTGGTCGTGCCATACAGGGCATCGGAGGCGGCGGCATAGTCGTGATCTCTCTAGTAACATTCACCGACATCGTTCCCTTGCGACACCGTCCTAAATGGTACGGTACCGTCCAAGGTGCCTGGTCTCTCGGCACCTGCGTTGGACCGATCATGGGAGGAGCAGTTGTGCGCGCCACCTGGCGATGGGTGTTCTACGTGATGCTCCCGCTCTGCGCCTTCGGTCTCATTAGCATCCCGCTTGTGCTCACCATCAAGCCGCGCACAGAGTCACTGGGTACTAAGCTCAAGCGTATCGACTGGATCGGCGCCGCCATCTTCATGGCCTCGGCCACATGCTTCCTCATGGCCATCTCATGGGGCGGCACCGAGTTCGCCTGGTCCAGTCCCGCGACCATCGTGCCTCTGGTCATTGGCGCCCTCGGCCTGGTCGGCGCTGGAGCATGGGAGCGCTACATGGCGAAGAACCCGTTCATGCGACCCGAGCTGTTCGCCAGCGTTAGTGGCACTGCTATCTACGTCTGCAGCGCCATGCAGGGGCTTCTACTCTTCGGCCAGCTCTACTACATCCCCTTCTACTTTATGGCCGTGCTCGCCTACTCGCCCATCATCACCGGCGTAGCAATGCTACCCGTCATGCTAGTCCTCGTGCCCTCCTCCATCATCGCAGGCATCTTCATCACGCGCTACAACAACTTCCGCTACCCCATCTGGTTTGGCTGGGTCGTCTGCACCATTGGCTGCGGAGTGATATCCTCGTGGGACCACCACACCCACGTCGCGGTGTGGGTCGTTTCGCTCGTCATCACGGCGCTCGGACACGGCGCAACCCTCAACGCACAGAACTTCGCCGCGCAAGCGATCTGCGACCCGGGCGACGAGGCCAACGCAGCAGCCACCTACGCCTTCATGCGACACTTCGGCATGGCGCTCGGCGTGGGTATCGGCGGCGCGACGTTCCAGAATGTCATGGCGCGCAAGCTTACGTGGCTGGGCCTCGACACGCGGATCGCGAAGAACGCAGAGGGCTACCTGCCCGAGCTGCTGGAGATGGCGCCCTCGCAAGCGAAAGACGACATCATCACCGCGTACGTGTATGGGCTGCGCGGTGTGTTCTGGGTGTATCTGGGGATCAGCTTCGTGTCGTTCTTTGTGTCGCTCGTGGTCAAGCACTATGATATGAACAAGGAGCTGGCGACGGAGCATAAGCTGGAGGACAATGCGCTATCGCGCGCGGTGGAGGCGCGGTTTTCGTCGATGTCGGTGGGTGCCGCGGCGGCGTGGAGCAGGGGCACGACTGTGAGGGGCGATGAGACGCCGTTATCGGTGATTAAGGACAATGGCGAAGAGTCGCCGATCAGTAGCGGTGCGAGCGCTTGATTTGTTTGCTTTGTCTTGGGTTCAAAAGCGACAGGCTGCAGGTGCTAGGCATTCTTGCATAACTTCATTTTGTGCGACCACAAAATATAATGGTTGTGTCTTCTAGTGTCTGTTCCGTCATGAGATATGTGCCTGTGGTCATTTCATCCTATGTACTGCTTTCCTTCATTCACTTGCCATCGCAGTTTTCTTAGTCTATATTGTGCGTTGTGTAGAGGCAATTGGGACAAGTCAGGTTGTTGAATCGAGACAAGAAGCTTCGATCACTTGGCATGCGAGATCAACATCCGAAATGAAGATTGACTAAGGCATATTGGCAAGAACTTGATTATCATTATCGTGAGGAGCACTGCCCCTGAATAGATTCTCGAGGTGCAGATGCTCGTGTCCCCTAGGCGGATTATACGCAGCTATCACAGCTGTGATTTGTCATCAGCCTTGCTGCATTTCGTGAGACGGTCCGGCTTTTCCTACGATGTGGAATATCGGCCTTTACACGCCACCAATGTTCCATCGTTGCGCGGCCAGCTGCTCGTGTCCCCACGGCGATTCGATTATGCCTAGCTAGAACGATTGATATTTGTAGTTAGGCTTGCTGCAGTTCGTGGCACGGCCCGGCTTTTCCATGATGTGGGTTGTCTTGCTTTCCACGCAAGCAAAGTTCCAAGGTTGCGCGGCCAGTTCTACCACAGAGGACTGTGCGTTCGGAAGCCACGCATCGCAGACTCGGGCATGCTGGACCGACACGCACAACTCTTTCCTGGATTCGGATGTGCTGTGGTCTCGGATTGTATGTCAACATTTTGTCGCAAGTAATCTGACCGTTTATCCTAGAGCGGTAAGCGCTATTTATACTCCATAGGCGACCATCCCCAAGCGGCTATTAAACTTCTACAGGCGAATAAACCTTAAAATTAAATATGTAAATCTAGCATGTACTATGTAGAACGCGATGCTGATTCGGGTAGAAAAGACTTCCGAATATCAACATGGTTCTTCCTGACAAGCTCTCATTGTGGACCACCTTGATGCAGACCGCAATGGAGCATCTTGCTGATATCGAGTCAAGATGTTTCGGCAAAGAATACAGGGAAACCTGTTTAGTAGGATACGTTCGACGCCAATAAAAGTATCGTTAGCTAAGGGACGTCGTTTAAGGTAGGCTCTTGGCGCCCCATAATATCCCTTATCAAGTCCTAACTCAATACAATTTGCTAGGTATAGTAGTGATTAATCAACGAAACCTATACTAAATCAAGCCGGGGCGCGAGAAAATGTCGTTCGGTAAGAGGTGCTATTGTGTACCGGGTCCTACTAAACAGGTTTCCCTCTATGGAAAATTAGCTAGTCCTTGCACAGGCTGGGCGGGTCTCCGCCGAGACAAAATTCTTTATCCTGTTTCCTGTTTCGGCTTGGTCTTCTTGGTGAAGCCTTCGAAGGCCCACTGCGCCAGCCGCTAGGCGAGACTGGGCGTAAGTATAGCCTCGAATAGAGTGAATTTGTGCATTGTAGCTATCCACGGCCGGCTTGAACTCTTAAGTTGATAAGGCGTGTTCATGCAATGGGCTAACAGCGTAATATGTTGCTCGCGCGGCGCGTGCCCAGGTGTGTTTCAAAACGTCCCATAATTCTTTTTTGGGCCTGCCACCATCCTAAAGAGAACTGGGTAAGCATTCAGATCGGCAGCATCCATGACCAGCCTATCCAAGCCTCATCCCAAGAAGTCTTCCCTGTTAGTCCCAGAGCCGCCCAGCCTCGCCAAAAGATCGGCTACATGTAGTTGTTTGGTTTGTGGGACTCGGGACCGTCGGCGGCATAGTATCGCCTGGCGCTCGAGCGCGCGCTCTCATTTCCCATACTGAAGCATTCGTGGATTTGTGCATGACGCGCAGGTAGTCGCAATGAACAGTGGATGTACAAGAAGCAGTTCGTGGCCAAATAAATATCGTCGCATCCCACGCTTAAGCTCAAGCTCAAGCTAACCAGTGAATCTCATGATAGCCCGTTGTCTATAGACCAGTCTCCAGGTCGTCCCACACTCTTTTGCTCCGGTCTCTTACTCCTTGCTGAATAGTGCACACTATTCAAGCCTCCATCATGCACCTCACCTGCCCCATCACCGTCCTCGCCGGCCTAGCCTCAGTCATCACCAACGTCCACGCCGCCCCTTATCGCGACCGCCCTGTCCGCACGAGAAGTGCAGTAGCATTCGACCCTAGCACTGCCTCGCTAGACGACTTCGCCGAACATGCCCTCACCATCGCGAAAGAACGCCTCACCAATGCCACGGGATCTTGCACGCCCGAGACCGTCACCGTGCGCAAGCTCTTCGAGAACCTCAGCGGCGATGAGCGCATCGCCTACACATCCGCGCTCAATTGCCTGATGCGGCTGCCGGCCAAGACACCGTCAGAGCTCGTGCCGGGTGCCAAAACGCGATATGACGACTTCGTTGCGACGCATATGAACCAGACGACGACAATCCACAGCACTGTAAGTCTCTCACCCACACTCCATCACCACGCCTTCTCTTGCTTCCCAAAGCTCACAAAATATGCAGGCCAACTTTCTCGGCTGGCACCGGTGGTTTGTCTTCGAGATGGAGCAGAGCTTGCGCAACGAGTGTAACTACACCGGTGCGATTCCATACTGGGACTGGACAAAGACGGCAAAGGAAGGCTTCAACGCCTCGGAGATGGTCGACGGCTCCGCAACGAGTTTGTCGGGCAACGGAATGCCAATCGAGCGCCCGACAGGTGACCAAATCATTATCAACGGCGGCGCACCGGGAGCAGTCGGTAAGTGAACACCGTCCCTTCAAACGAACTCAAGCATGTGAGAGCCGAGCGACTGACCCACATCCCAGCTCTGCCAGTCGGCACAGGCGGCGGCTGTGTGACCTCAGGCCCTTTCGCCAACATGAGCGTCAACCTCGGCCCAGGAAACCTCATCGTTGCCAACGGCACAACCATCAGCGTCAACAACCAATTCGCCTACAACCCGCGCTGCCTTAGGCGCGACTTCACCGACTACTCCTTGCAGCGCTTCGCCAACGAAACCAGCATCCACGACCTACTCGTGACCGACAGCGTATGGGACTTTGAAACTCTCTTGCAAGGCAGTACTGAGTTGCCCGAGCTCGGCGCCCACGGCGGCGGGCATTTCGCGATGGGCGGTGACCCGGGGCGCGATGTTTTCACGAGTCCCGGCGAGCCGATGTTTTGGTCGCATCATGCGAATCTGGATCGAGTGTGGTGGATGTGGCAGATGTTGGACCCCGCGACGCGCGTGGGGAATACGCCGTCGGCGATTAATGGCACGCTGACCATGTCGGGAGAGGGTGTGGGAACCTTGACGGATTTGCAGAATCTGGGGTATGTGAAGGAGGGCCTTGAGATTGAGCTGGGGCAGCTGCTGGACAGTACGGCTGGGATGTTTTGCACAATCTATGAGTAATGTTCACGGATACAAGCCGTGAAGACGATGGGTGGCTTACCGTCCGAAAACCATTCACTGTATAACATCACTGTATAACATACTGTTAATACTTGTCAATACCTATCAGCATGAGTCTACAAAGAGTCACACTTACGACTCGAGAGCACATTCCCTCCCCCGCGATGTTATTACATCTGTATTCGATCCTTGGCATGGCTGAAGGGCGCAGCAGTAAAACGATCCAGTCTCGGCAGGTCATTACTGGCCTGGCCTAGTGAATTATGTGTTGAATTGGGGCTTCATATGAAGCTTTTAACCATTGCTGAGTCGCGACGTGGTTCCTCCACTGCATAAACATACCCACCATTGCTAATTGCTTTTCCCCATCTCGCCATAGCCATGCAATGTTTTGTTTTGTAGTCGGCCTCTCTTCCAGCATTGTACAGGTGGGTGTGTGACCTCACACGGAGTTGATTCCGTCTTTCCAACACCCCAACGTTCTCCTCGGTAGCCTTCTTCGGCTTCTACTTCTTGGTGGTCTTGTCGAAATCCGCAACAATGCTATCCTTCGGCGAGATCGACTCGGGCGACTGGAAATGCTCGATATGGTCGCCGTTGATGACGTTGTCCTCCTCTGCGGTCTTCTTTGCAGCGGCTTTTGCTTGTGTGTCGCCAACCTTGCTGTAGACACTCATCGCAGTTGCGATCATGCCACCGATGTCTCCAACGTTGCCTGGCACCACAACCGCAGTGCCCTCCTTCGCCAGCTTGCCGAACGCATCAACGTACTTCTCAGCAATCGACAGGCTGATAGCATTCTGTGCAGCTCCTTCGCCTTGTGCAATACTCCTTGACACAGCCTCGATACCCGAGGCCGTAGCCTTCGCCCTCAGCAGTATCCCCTCGCTCTCACCATTTGCGCGGTTGATCTGCTCTGCCCTCAGTGCCTCGGATGCCAGGATAACACTCTGCTTCTTTCCCTCGGCAATGTTGATGGCACTTTGACGCTGTCCCTCGGACTCCAGAATCTCGGCACGCTTGCTGCGTTCGGCCGTGACCTGACGGTGCATGGCATCGACGACGGGTTGAGGCGCGTGTATGTCACGGATCTCGTATCGCAAGCAGGTGAGGCCCCATGCTTGTGCGGCCTCGTTGATCGCGGCGGTGATGTTGATGTTGAGAGCGGCGCGCTCTTTCAGGACGTGGTCGAGTGTCAACTGGCCGATCTCGCTGCGCATGGTGGTCTGGGCGAGCTGGGAAATAGCGTACTCGGCATCTTCGACTCCGTAGCTAGGTTGACACTGAATCAGCACCAAATTGCAGGCAAAAACATGATCACGAGGGCACCACCCACCTTGCCTTGTAAGCATCAAATACCCTCGTGTACAAGACACCATCCAGCTCCAGCGTCACGTTGTCAGCCGTGATGGCGCTCTGACTTGGAATCTCGATGGCGTTCTCCTTGAGGGACTTGACGTATGCGATTCGGTCGATAAATGGAACGAGAATGGCCAAGCCTGGCTCAAGGATCCTGTTAAACTTCCCCATGCGCTCGACAAGCCATGCTGTCTGTTGAGGTACGAAGCGGATGATGGTGTTTGCGGGCGTGGACGGTTTTTGGAAGTACGACGTAGCCAAGCCAGGGCCACCTGGTCCGGAAAGGCCGAGGATCGAAGCATTCGGTGCGTTATTGCCGGAGGACTGTATGAAGCCTCGCGTCTGTGTAGTAGAGCTGGCGGATCTGTTGTTGAAGTTGCGTGCGGTGGCGGTCGACAGGACGCGAGCAGAGTGCGCAGTCGCGGTCTGGATAGCAAGGCCTTGCCGTATGGCCGGCACAAGGCCCTTTTGCATGGAGACCATGGACATCGTCACCGTTGCTGCATTTGTCGAGATGTTGTTGACAAAAGAACGAGTGTCAAGGTCGCGAAATGACAGCATGGAGTACGTCAACGAGCTTCCTTCCCTGCCGGCCGGGCTGTTTAGCACCGGTCGCGCCTTGCGGATCGACTGTCGTCGGCCAGATTATTCTGGCGGCTTTCCGATCAGCCAATCAACGGCGACATCAGCACCTCGGCAATTCAACGGCTGATGGTTGCAGGGTCCATGGCACTAGAAGCGCTAGAACTTCTAGCGCATCAGCCGCTAAGCGCATTCCAGACGATGGCCCTTCTTCACAAGCAAGTGAGGTCATGGACTTCTCCTGGAACGCGGTACTATCGGATTAATGGTGAAAGTACCTAGGCTTGCTACGTAAGAGGGGAAATATAAAGTACCGTAGGTCGACTCCCTCCCCAGCTGTTCTAACTCACGAGCATCAAGTTCCGGAAAGCGCTTCATTTCTGTTCATCTCGGTATTCGGGGTCAAGCACATCAAGTTTGAGATCTCTCGCAAAATATCACAAGTCCATTCTTTGTTTTGCCGATTTAACAATGGTATCTGCTAAGGATAAGAACCCTCTTCGTGAATTGGCACCAACAGAGGCTGATCTCGACGATAAAACCGCCACTACGTCCTCATCTTCATCATCGACAAAGACAAGCAACGGCAAAAAGGAGGGTGAAGAGACTCTTCGTGAGAAAGCCGCGAAGAAGCTACACGGTCCAGACGCCAACCCCAGCCAGTTGGGCGACCCCATTAGCCTCAAGGCTGAAACTAGCGACAATGTCCCTACCCCGGACGAAGCAGGCGCTCAGAAGGGCAAGAAAGCCTCAAGGCTATGAGGAGGTCGAGAGCATGCACGAGCGGACGAGACGGGAGAAGAGTAGTAGCGTGCAGGGCTTCACGTGGAATTCTTTTATGTCTGGGTTTTTGGTCGGTTTCATACATAGGGGCCGAGTGCAGCCGACGCCTCAGAGATATACGAAATGAATTGGACATTTGATGTGCGTACTGGACACTGTGGTACTTCCGAGTTACGCTATTGAGCCTTGCAAATGTCAACCTGAAGGGCATGTCCTCCGCCCACTGGGTCTCAGCCTCGTGAGTAATACAGATACATGATGATTCCAACTTCTATAAAAGACAAACCAGTGCCTCGTTTCTGCAGCACTGGCTGAGCCTTCTCGCCACCACGTTATGAGCTCTCCATGACAAGCTACGGTCTCTCACGAAGCCCCGCGCGGTTGTAGGTCTATATATCCAGGCGAAGTGTGACTAGGCGCCCTACTAATGTGGTACAAAGGTTAGCAGCGACCTCTCTATGTGGATGTACATGCGCGATCAGACCTCACCCGTTACATGTACTTCCAAAACTGATATCCAAGAACCATAATACTGAGCAGCCCAATGACAAGTGGAAGGAGCTGGCCTGTTGAGTCCACCTCATGAACATCAGAGACCCCATTGTACAGAAGAACTAGCTCAATGGTAGCGATCGAATACGCTACGACCGATATGTGACGAAGGTACAAAACCCTGTGACAAACATCAGTCGCGGACTGGTCATGAAGAAATCTTGAGTGCCAAGAACATACCACTGCCAGACGGCGCATAGGACTTTTTGCGTACACTGGTCTCGACGGATGAACCCCGGCCACAGAACTCGCGTATGAGTCGGGAGCAGTGGTTCCGAAGGATGAAATTCGCGTAATACCAACTGAACCACAAAGACGCCCATGAGAATTATCATACCCGCGCCGTGTGTAGCAAAGTGAGTGGACAAGTAGCAGGTGTACCTGGAAAGACTTTTCTTCGCCCAAGCTCGTGTCCGGAACGCACACCACGATACAGCTCCCAGAAGAATACCTCCTAAAAGACGGTTCCATGCCCACCCATCGTGGACGGGGATTAGCGCAGCGTTGCCAGCGGCAGGGAAGAAATTGAAAATGACAGCGCGGGGGCCATCAAGGACGTCCACAGCCTCAGCGGAGGCGAGACGGATCCAGAAAATCGCACAAACCAGAAATATGACCACATTTCTCAGACCCAATCCGAAGTCAACGATATTCGTCGTCGAGTCTTCGTCCGCCAAGGTTTGCAGGTGCACAGTGGCTGCACCTCCCCATAACATTTGCAGGATCACCACTATCTCCACCGTGAATGTACATTGCGGCTGAGAAACATGAACCACGAGTGTGATGAGCATGGCAATCTGGAATACGGTATGAGTTACGACAATAGTGGCCTGGGTAGCGGGGAAGAACCACATAATCCCCTCGAAGCAGATCCACTGCATATAGAGCTGGAGCCGGACTCTCTAGCTGTAGAAGCCCGAGTTGCACTCAAAGCCCGACTCGGACAATCTACCATCGCAAGTGGCGATCTCTTGTGTTATCGACAAAGGAATTCTTGTGAGACTGTAGGGTCCCTCGAAGATCAGCCATGTGGGCAGGATGCTCAAGGCCAGGACGGCGATGACCGGAAGAACCTGTCGGAACCTGTGCGAGGGTCGGAACCTGTGCGAGGGACGGAATGCCTCCTTTACATTGCGTCGGAAATCTGGGAATGATACGACCACGGAACAGATGGATAAGTAAGCAAGGATTCGAAGTTCTGATCTGTGAGTGCTGTCAGTATGCATTTCGCCCGACAAGGGCAGCTGCACAGATCGCCAGCCGTCGTCCCCGTAAGACGAGTAATCAGTTCGTAGAGGAGCGGTTGTGAAAGCACTCCAATATAGCACTGCAATCCGCGACCCCTCACTGAGTGTTGAAGTTCTTTATATTAGATGGCAGCACACAATTGACGTGGCATCACCACTGTAAACTGAGACACCTAGACACCCAATCCCAACTCCTTTCCAACAACATCCAACGCCGCGGCCACAAGCCCAACAACCTTTTCATCCCCGCCATTAACATTGACCATCCCCGCACGCACCAGCAACGGAAAGAGCGAAAACAAGTGCTTCGCCACGCCCGCTCCTCCATCCGGCTCACTACGCAATGCAATCAAGCTCTCCAGCATCGTCCCCAGCTCGCGCCGCTGCGACAGCGGCTGCGGCATGCGCCCGCGCAGCGGCTGATCCGCCACGAACGCGCGCAGCGTCAGCGCGCAGCGTTGTACAAGGTACGGCGCTGCGGTGCGCGCGAGGCGCACGTGGAGCGCGTGCGTTGACTCGTTCGTGTTGGTCCCGCCGCTGTCGGGCCGCGAGGCGGTGGTGTCTGGAACAGGCGACTTTAAGGGGTCGAGCGGCGTGTTGTCGGCTGCTGCTGCTGTTGCACCGCCGGAGATTGGGAACCGGGGTGTTGGTGGTTGGAGGGTGATTTCTGGACCGGCGGCGGTTTCGTCGTGTGCGGAGACGATGTCGAACAGCTCATCGAGGCAGACGTAGCTCATCTCTTTGCGCATGGTGGGTTTGGGATCGATGGTGCGGCCGTTGCGGGGCTTTGACAGCGCTGCGAGGGCTTGCCGGAGGCTGTCGAGGCTTTCGTTGTTGTTGCTGGATACGATCTCTGCTTCTGCCGGGGCAGGGGCGTGGACGATGGAGGTGCGGAAGAGGCCGTCTGCGTAGCCTCTTCGTGTCTTGTCGGAGATAGACTCGGAACCTAGAGAGGGGATGATGAGTTCTCGCAATGTACGGAAGGAGGTAATGTCGAATTCTTGATCCCCTGGAATATCAGTTCCGGTCGCGGCATTGTCGTAATTCGCCGATATGATACCGTTGGATATGCCGACCACAATATCCCAAATCCCCTGCACCATGCCTTGCGAGATCTTGGCAGCCTTGACCTGTGGCAGGGTCGACTCCAGGACCGCCAGGACGGAGGTAGTTGCCACTTTCCAAGGTTGCTCCGATCTAGTCACGATAGGAAAGTCGTACTTGAGGATAATAGGCTTCGCTAGTGCTTCGAGCGCCTTCGAGAACGCACCGCTCACATAGATGTCGGCGTCGGTTCCATTCGATAGAACGTGGTACTGCAGGATCGTCATGCTCTCCTTGGACATCGCAAGATAAGTGCGCTTCGAGGCGGACACCTGCTGTACGGCTGCCCTGTCCATGTCGAATGCAAGTGCAACGAGCTCTGCGACCTGGGAGATCATAGCTGATGGAACGCCGGGAATATCCGTTCGCACAAGCTTGAAGACGTCCAGGATTTTGCCTTGTAAGGGGGTAACGTACTCGATATCGCTCGCGTATGATCCCGTTGTGGCCCCCAGCATGGCTTCCTGAAGGAGGATGAGCAGTCTCTTGACCCTGTCAACCGTAAGATCAGCCTGAATAAGGCGATAGAGCTCAAGCAGGGCTTCGACCCAAGATATCAGACATTTCTGGTTGTCATCAAATTTCCCATCCGCGTTTCGCTCAGCCACTGGTATGCTTCGAGACCACAATTTCCAGACCAAGTTGATGGTTTCCTTATCAAAACTTGACTTTCCATCTTGTTCGCACTTGGAAAGGATTCCACCGAGGCTTGAAAAGGTCGCACTGTTGATGTCGAGTGCTTTGAAATCCAGCATCGTCTCAAAATGGCCGATCAGATCTTGCCACAACACCGTGAACGCAGGGTAGCCTGCCAAGACATCCATATAATTGGCGAGCAAGTTTGACACGCCTTGAACGATGACCACGGCAGTCTCATTCCATTCCGCATGGGCGTCGTCTTTCGTGCTCTGGCTCCTGACGGACTCAAGTCTCTCTTCAATAGATGAGAGCAGCTTGAAAATGACGTACTTGGTACAGATCGTCCATGCTTGAGGTCCAAGGCTGCTTCCATACGCATGAATAATGCGGAGCAATATTTGGATAGCACTATTCCTCAGCTCGAGGCGGTGATCTGTCGTCACGGCGGTGAGGCGCAAGAGCAGCAGCATCCACAAGGCTGCACTAGAGCCGTCTTTATCAGGATGAGACGCAAGCTCGATGAGCGTCTCGACTTTGCCACCGCCGGCCATCTCTTCGGTGATGGACATTGAGTTGCTCCGTCCGGATAGGAAGTCCGAGATAGCCCAGAAGAACGTGACGGTCTGTGAAAATTAGTATACTTTCCAAGCTTGCATTTTCATGGCATGTCGAGAGAAGAGCGCTTAGGGAGAAATGTGTATAGTGATACTGACCGTTAACGCCACATTCAGGTCATCGTCCTGGGAACAGAATTTGTATAGGGTATCAACAAGATTGAGAAAACACGAATTAGGTAGAGACGATAGGAAGTCGGAGCATATGAGCTGGAGTGAGCCGAAGGACGCTTTTATGAGTTTGGTAGACCTGGTTGTGATGCTGCGGCTAGCGTTGTCTTTCTCAGTCGTGCCGGACGAGCCCACGACGAAAATGCTGTCGATGATATCAAAGGTGAGATTCCATCCACTGACGAGGCTCTCGCCGCAGTTCTCTAGGATACTCTTCAGACCCTCAAGGATAATGCGATGAATCTCGATGTCCGTGGAATTACTTGCCACGGATCGCTCACGGTCTGCAACCTGTAGCGGAAGCAAAGCGTCTCGGAATGCCTCCAGTAGACGAAGTTGCACGTCGCCGCGGACGTCTTCCGGGAGACTCGCCGTCGCGTTAGCTGCCTCCAGCACCAGCCTGACAAGGATCTCAGCTGCTCTTGTTCTGACAGGGGCCGACGCATTTGCGGTGCCTAAGGCTATGTTGAGCTCTGACACCAAAGGCTCCCAACCGGAAACATCTGGAGAATGCGTAAGGAGCCTCTCTAAGTTGATGCTAGCGAGGTCACCAAGCTTGGACAGTGCGAAATGGTCTGTCTGCAACGGCCCCGAAGACACCAACGAGTTTGGCCTCCTGAACGTGGGCGACTGGAGTGGCGAAGCGCCTTCTTCTAGAATGGTCTCGGGACGATTGTCGCGCTCAGCAACCGGTTGGTCCGACTGTGGACGCTTTTCCAACAGACCACAGACAGCATTGACGACCTCCAAAAATGCGTCGTTCGGGAAGTCGATCGTGCTCTCAAAAAGTCTGGACGCTGCGGTCTCCACAGATTTGATCTCAGTGCCAAAGTTGGCCAGTAAAGAACTAGCCTCCTTGTCCGCATTTGAATCCGGACCCTTGGTGGCGATCGGCGTTCTACCAGCAGTCTTGCCTGTCGCAAATAGCACAAAGTCGGCTTGTTGCAAAGTCTCGAGCACGATTTGCCAAGAGGTAGAAAGGGTTGGCCCCAGAGCAATGCCAAGATTGAGGAGCGCTCTCAGGCACAAAAGGTTGCGAGTGTTTAGAGCTGTTGCACTGGCATCAAAAGATGGCGCTCTTGACTTGTCCGTTGAGTTCACCTGATTTACCAGGCTTTCGACGCTTAGTAAACCACGAGCGTTACCCAGAATACTGTTTCCGGTGGGTTCTGTCGGTGTCGACGACTGCTTTGACTGGCCAGCATTCGTACAGGCAGTGAAGACGTTCGGAGGCACAGCAGCCTTGCCCAGTGTGGTCAAGAAAGCGTCCCGAGGAGTCGCCAGTTGGAGCAAACCGGCAACATGGGCAAAACGTTGAAACGCTCGAACCAGGCCGTGGTAGTATTCGGAGTCAAGCGCGGCATAGAGAAAGGTTGAGCATGTTGCAAGGATAGCTGGCCAGCACTCGTCAATGATTGCCGCACATGTTTCTATCTCCGAAAACAGAGGGTGGTCTTTGAGGGTCAGGGGGTTAACAGGAACGGGGTTCTTCTTGAATGAAGAGGATCTATCCCTATCCAACGGAGAGGGGCTGTCGGGTCGATCCTCCCCTTCAAGAATCGACCCCGGCTTTCCGCGTCTGCGACTGCGGTCACCAGGTACAGTGAGAGGTAGGATGAACTTGGCCAAGCCCTCAGAAAGCGAGTTGACGCAGGCCAGGGTCAGGCTGTAAACGTAAGACTCGGGTATGCCAGGCGGATCAGTCTTGTCGAGCTGGTCGATGCAAGGTACTCGCATGGAACTCCACTGTGTGCTGATGCCAGTATCGTGCGCATTACCTCCGACCGATCCTGCTATGATGGAGACACTGACTCCACTAGCGTCGAGAACAGCCTGGTCGGCAGATGTTGAATATGGATTCGCGACGGGAATGGTGGATTGATGGCCAAGACCAATGACCACGGGCTTCTCTGTACTGACCCGAACGAATGTCGCAGTCAGACTCTTGAGAATGTCCTTCTCGCCTTCCTTGCCGTCGAACATGCGGTATATCCGTCTGATCAGAGCCGGTTCGGCAAAGATACCCCGGAACACCTCCATGCAAAGTGACCTCTTCCATATCGTCGAATCTTGGTCCAAAATTTGTGTTAGAATGTCCAGAGCCTCGCCACTCTCCTTGGGTATCAGGGTAATGTGCCTCCTTAGGAGGGTATATAATATACGAAACAATCTGACAGAGGATGCAAAATTTGGTTTCGCGGAGAGGGTCTTGATGATGAAGGGCATGACTTTAGTGCGAAGGACGTTGACCTGCTCAGGATGAGTAGCGAAGATGCTGGCATGGTTGGTCAGGGCTGATTCTATCAGCTCGAGGCCGAACGTATCCCGCAAGCCAGAGAATCGGAGGTACTCGGGGCGTTGCGACTGCGTCAACAGGCAGAGATCGTTGAAGATGCGATAGGCGTCTAGCGCGGCCGCCTTCAATTGCACTGGCCCATCCTCAGCGGGCGCCTCTCCGACAAAAGGTGCATCTGGTATTCTGTCTTCAGCCACTACTTTCTCAAATACCGAGACGATGAGCTGCTGAAGGGTAGCAGCAGAGGTGTTGTTGACGATGGCATTTTTGCTGGATTGAAGAACAAAGCAGATGTTGAGTGCCGTCACTAATAAGTCATCCCTGATGTCCGTGGAGTAGTTTTGCAGGAGAGAAGGAAGAGCCTGAAGGACCTTGAGCTGAACGTCAAGACCGGCAGATGTCCCTTCACGGAGAGCCTCAAGGGTAGGACTGAGCTTGGACCTGGGTAGGCCCTTGGAAACGATGAGCCGTTGTAAGCAGACGATAGCGATTCCGGTGAATTTTGCATTCTTGGTTCCGCATGCTATTATGAACGGGTTGGCAAAGCTGGCACTTTTTGAGATTTCTGTTACATGCTCAGTCAGTAGTAATTCGCCAACAACGTCGAAAGTCCACAAGACGTCTGAAAGTGGACCATCACCGTGCAGGCCACCTTATGAGGGAGCTATCCTTCCGAGCGTGCAGCTGTCTGAAAACTTTTATGGCCGCATAGGCCCACACAGAGGAAGTCGAGAGAGGCTCACCTGCACCGAACTGGGCCTCATTGGAAACCCGGAGGCTCTTTAATTCCTCAAGGGATTTCTCAGCAGCCTAGCATGTCTCATTAGCATTGATATTGTCCGATTTATTGGCTTGAAATTGTTATACCTGTCTGAGATCTTGGTGTTTTCGCTTGCTTTCAGTGATGAGGTTGTTGAGCTCCGTAGCCAGGAGCTGGGCGGACATGTTGGCCTTTTGGGGAGAGAGGAACGGGCTTCGAGATCATGACACCATAGGAAAGAAGTCCTAGGCTGCTGAGTTGTCTTTGATTCTGAGCATTGTAAGAAGAGAAAGCGTGACCTGTCTATCTCTTGGCCATGTTCCGTCCAGTTATAGTTGTTGTTGTTGTTGTTGCTGCTGCACAACGCAGCGAGCGCCAGGGGGTTGATGCCACACATGTTGTTGCATTCAGGGATCGGGTTGATCAAGGTTTAGTCATCCTCGATGGAGAGCACCCGCGGGGTTGGGAAGCTGCATCACAGCCCCACGCCGCATTGTTCCCGATGTGTCAGGTCGCAAGAGCAAAGTGACGACAAACAGCCTTTCCCAGAGCTGCCCAACACTTCCGATTTCAAACCGCATCTCCCTTCGTACCAAATAAAGCAACATTCTTCTTCCACACTACGCAGTCCCAGAGCATACAGCACAGTCATCATGAGTGCTATTGTCCCGCGCAACTTCAAGCTTCTTGCTGAGCTTGAGAAGGGAGAGAAGGGTCTGAGTGGAGGTGTGTGCTTGCTTCATGTCGCATCGCCTACCGCCACTTCAGTATGCACGCTTGACTGACTGGCGGATTTCCTCACAGGTACCTGCTCCTACGGCCTAGAGAACGACGATGACATCTCGATGACCCACTGGCGAGGAACAATCCTGGGCCCCCCTCATGTACGCGCCCTCCACACCATACGGTTGACCTGACAAGAGGATGGGATCATTTGATGCCCGGCGGAAATGCGGATCGATGAATGAACAGCACCGAAACTGACCGTTACGCAGGGTCACCACGAGAACCGAATTTACGAGCTCAAGATAGAGTGTGGCCCCGACTACCCAGAGAAGCCTCCAGTCATCCACTTCTGCAGCCAAGTCAACCTTCCTGGTGTGGACCAAACTACCGGTCTCGTCGACAAGGCCTCTATTGGCGGTGACCTGAGGGATTGGGAGAAGCATGCAGTGGACCCTTCACCAAGGGCGCAAGCGAGGGTCACTATCGAGGCTGCTCTGACCTCCATAAGACAGTCAGTGCAACACAAAAGCCAAGCTTTTATACATGGGAAAAGTGCTGACAATGGTGGATTTGTAGCTCGATGGAATTGAACAAGAAGCTGCCTCAGCCCCCCGAGGGCAGCAGGTACAAGGAATAGACAACATCCATCTGCTCTCAAGCTGTTATTCGTTCCGAGAAGAGATGTAAAAGCAGTGAAAACACTGTTGGAGGGTCAACATGAAGGCGATCACACCGGCAAGGAGGCTCTGAAGAGGATCGGCCTATGGCGATCGGGAACGGGACGGCGCAGCTCTTGATTTTCTGTTACGACTGCATTTCCGGAGGTGTTCAGGAGGATTCGGACTACACGGCGAAGACTTGCTCTCAATTTACGATCAAATCAAACTCCCATCGTCTTATTTACTTGCACTATGTATGAATGCTTCTCGCTGGCACAACGCTTTGAAGGGGGTCGGTCCCCTTGCGGGTTGCGGGCCGGTCCGAGGTTTACGTCAAGCCTCCCGCATCGCGAAAAAGTCAAGATGCACGCGACTCTCACACGCCAACCAACCTTGGAACTCACAACGCCGCGCCGCGCACATATGGACCGGTCACTGGTAACTTGTCTCGAGGCCGCTCGCAACGAGATCAAATGAATGCCGCGACACTTTGTGCCCGCTCGCGACTCGCGGCATAGAGCAGCATGTATGTTCAATGCCCTCCCACCAAACACCATCACCAGCTAACTCTTCATCCCGCCAGGCTTCGCCCTCTACCGCGCCCTCTTGCGCCAAGTCCCCCATGTCTCTCTCCCCGCTGAGCTGACCTCACGCACCGACTGGATCAACCCCATACGCTACCTCGTAAGCACCGGCTTCCGCCGCAACAAAGACGACGTCTCCCCACGCCTCGTCACCTCCGCCCTAACCTCCGGCTACCGCTTCCTCACCCTCCTCAGCCGCGCCCGCGATGCCTCCTCCGCCTCCCACAGCAAGGTGATCACCTTCCTCACCGACCGTCAGCGCGTCTTCCCCCCAGCGCGCCCACCACCGCCGCCGCCGTCGCCGCCGCCCACCACCAGACCGCCGCCGCTGCTCACCAAGATCAGCGGGCCCGGCGAAAAGCCCGTCTACGCACCGACCGTGCGGCCGCTCCCGCTCTCGCAGCTCTCGGGCGGCAAGCGCACGATTCCGCGTCTGGAGGACGGCCAGGGCGTGCCGTTCCTGCGCATCGGCAAGCCGCAGTCGCACTCGCACGCCAACTACATCAAGCACAAGGCCGAGCGGCGCCAGCAGCGCATCCTGAAGATGCAGACGCTGTTTGAAGACACTAAGATCGAGGCACGGGAGGAGGATCGGTGGGAGGCGGAGCTGCGGCGGCTTTCGGACCGTGAGGATGTGGATATTGACGACGGCTGGGAGCTGACGGGGTGGGATGATGGCCCGGAGCTGTCGTTTGAAAAGGCGATCGTCGAGTTTGGGGTGAAGTATTTGGCTCGCGTGCTGGGGGAGGAGATGGAGGATATGCAGGCGCGGACGACGGCGATGCTGGATCTTAGGGATGAGGAGGAGAGGCTTGCCGTGCTGGAAAAGAAGGAGAGGGATGAGAGGCGGAGGAAAGCCTGGGAGGAGAGAGTGAAGCGAGGCGGAGAACAAGAAGCTTCAGGGAACGGGGCTCCAAAGCAGCAGCAGCAGCAGCATCCACGGCCAAAGCAGAAAGCTCCAGACCTTTTCGGAGGCGCGTCTAAGGACGACTGGGCAGATGAGGCTGTTCAGACTGCGCAACCGAAGATCAAGACAAAGATGCGCCGGGTTTCGGCACCTCAACCCAGGGGATTTCGTCCCAAGGATAATGGATTTCAATAGTGGCAGCATTTGGTAGAATGGGTGACCACCACTTGTTGGGGCACACCGTACTATGCACATCCAAAGGATCACTACTGCTACTGCTGCCTTAACCATGGTCAGACATCTCACGCAGCGTGGGCTCTTGCTTATGCCATCCGCAAGTACAGTACCTCATGGTACAAGCACATGCATTCAGAAGTTCATAATGCTATCACTCCTCACGGCTGTCCAGAAAGCCTCATCAACATCTTTGGGGCGGTAGCCAGACGATCTTCCAAGACACAAACCACGTTGAACCAGTTCTGCAAGAGACGTCAGCAACGCACACCGTGGAGTTTTTCTCGCGGAGACAATGGTACGTACCTCGAATCAGGACATCAACATCCACCGTTACGAACTTCTTTCCGCCTCCATTCAACGCCGGCAACCCCTCAGCCGCCCTCGTATTCCCACATATATTCTCCTCTGACCACCCGGTCGCACGATCTACAAACAACGGTGGCGATATCTCCGCCCCGCCATCAAACCACGCCACGTCAACCTCAGCCGTCACATAATCATCCCCGGGCCGGATCCTCACCCCCCGAGCCTGCAGATAAACCTCCACCTCATCCGGATCGTAGAGCTCGCCCTCAAATCCGGGCAGCACAATCCTCATCCCCGGCCCCAGCCGCCTCTCCCTGGCATCAGTCGTCTTGGCATCAAAGGGGCCAAGCCCAAAGTTCGTCCCAAACCCATGCTTCTCGACGTCCGCCGCACCCTGGTTACCCACGACGCGGTCGCCGCTACTCGTCGCGGGCTGATGGTGCTGGCCGGTTCCGCCGAGCGCCCAGAACGGACTGCGCCAGTTGTTCAGGCTCTCGTGGCGGGACTTCTCTAGGCAGTGGCGGAAGCGCGCGCGGATCTTGTCGATGGGCTCGAAGAGAAGGCAGAAGCCGAAGGCTTTTGCGTAGCGCGTTGGTGGCGGGTTGGCCATTGTGAGGAGCTGGTAGCCGGTTTCGAGGGCGGTGCGTTGCAGGCGGCGGCCGAATGTTGTTTCGGTGAAGGCCATTGTGGAGGGGAGGGGAAGAGCGGAAAGGAAGGGGGAGATGTAGGGTGGTGTGAGGGTTGTGGTTGTGGTGGTGAGGGCTGAGGGGGGTGGAGTTGGTTGCGAGAAGAAGGACTCGAGGGAGGGGGTGTCGAAGTTGAAAGGTGGGGTGTCGACGCTGGGCATGGTGCTGATGTTGTATCCGAGAGGGGTCTGGGTGATTAGGGGAGGCGAGAGGTCGCTCATGGTGAGGGCGGGATCGACCTGGCTTTCTGCGTTGAAGGTATAACCCCATACGGAGTTATTGACATTGGCCACGGGTGGAACTTCTTCGGTGACCTCTGGAGAGCTAGACTGATCACTCTGGTGCTGTGAGAGCTTGTCGGAGCCTCTCACTTCCAGCTCGGGACTCGCGACCTGTCTGTCGTCGCCGCCACTCTCACTTGGTTTCCTGGCAAGCACCAGGAACTTCTCCGTCGTGGACCGTAGCTCTCGGCCGAATTCCGGGAGCATTTCAAGGATCCCGTGGCTGACTGCGTAGTCGTGAAGCTTCATGAAGGCGTTTCTCATCTCTTCGGTTGTTTCCTGGAGACCTTCGACCTCTTTCTCGAGCGCTTGTATGACACTTTCTTTGCGGCTGCGATATGCACGTTGGGCCAGCCGGATTTGCGTGCGCCGTCGCTGTGGAGATATTAGCTGCGTTCATAGAGAAGACCACGATGCTAATTTGTGGGCGCAGAGGAGGAAGGGGATTCTGCTTTCAGGAGAAGTCTCCTCAAGACCAAGCACGAATTATTGTGTGGTGCTGGTCAAAGAGACTGCCACGCGTACTGCAGTGAAAAGGGCTGAGGTCCATACGAGAGACGCGATGAACCCACATCAGCAGCATTCTGATCCTTGGTATCCAGCCTCGGCCGTCCCCTGGTCCGTTTCGACTTCTCATCCGCATCGTCATCCTCAGCTTCCACTTCCGGCACCGTGGCCACAGCCGATTTCTTTGCTCTCTTCCGCGGCCTGTCGACGGTGGACTTTTGACGAGCCTTCTCCACCCTGCCTGTCTTTCCAGCCATCACGATGTCATCGGTACCAATAAAATGCTCTGTGTTCAGAATGGCCAGGCCGGAAGACATTGGCTTGTGGTAGAGTCGCATTTCCAGCCAGGTGGGCAACTGTGGTGGTCTGTGGTGGTGTTTCGGACACCAGCCACGCTAAAGTGGGGTTGTGAACGGCGGACGAGGCTGAAGCCAGGACGGCGCCGATGCGGTGGTGCTTTCAATGCCAATGATGTGGGGTTTGGTGCGCAGTTATAATGCTGTGTAACGTGGCTGTTGCCGGGAATATGTGCAGGACTGACCTCTAAGTGGATATATATATATATATGTGTGTGGCTTCTGGAGGAGAGTCAACTTTGATCTCTCATGGCAAAGGCAACGCAAGCTGTGTCCGACCTATTCTTACGACTCACAAGCCATTAATCAAGACATATATATGAGCTCAGGTAAGAGCTGGCGTTTGTAAGCTTGCCTAGTAGGTGATACTAGTCGCGGGCGAGGGCTAATGCGGGGGGTGCGGGATGTGGAAGCAAGGGTCACGCCCTTTCGAAAAGCTTCAGCTTAATAATTGCAACAGAGTGAGATCGTGCTAGAGCAGTCTTCAAAGAAAGCTGTCATCCGAAGTTGCTAGCTGTGTAGCCTCGGAGTTGGCTCGTGGTTGCTGACTGTTGACGCGCATCTGCTGTGAGACGGTGTTGAAGGCCGGGGAAGATGATTAGTGAACATTGTCTTACCGGGCCCGAGTAACAAATGCTATCGCCTAACAACCAAACCTGAGTGTCAGCACGATAAATTTCGCTGCCGATAGCCAAGCCTGGAGCTGGTGTGTTCCGTCGGGGAAAAGAATGCAGCATGGACACAAAGGGTCGGCTGTCAAAATACATAGGGACAGTTCGGAGCCCTGGAAGATACTGAGACTCGATGAAAATCCTCACCTATTCTCTGTCTTCCTCTAGGAAGAGTTCGTAATCCCACACCCTGCGGGCTGCACGGCCCATTCAGTCTGACGCGATTCTGTGAGGTCAGCACACGCATACCATGAGAATCAAGAGACTGTTATATTTCTGTTTGCGAATGGGTTTACCCTATCATTCCTTCGGGCACATATCCTAACCCTTAATTGCAAACACTATGCTCCATGTAGGTGGTCGATGTATTTCGTAGACTCACATCAGGTCGTTCGACTCAGGGTATATACACATCCAACACATCAACCGGTGCACCCCCTTGAACCGTGCCCCCTCCAGGTACATAAATCCGCTCAACAACCCCAACCGCCGACAAGCCATGTCACGGGAGCCTCATCGGCGCCAAACTCGTCCACGTCTCCGTAGCCGCGTCAGACACCTCCGTCTCAATAAACACCCGTGGCCACAGCCTGATTACTTTCGCCGCCAAATGTGTAGACCCGCGTTCCCACGGTTCCAGCCGACAATCCTCCGCGCGCCGTAGGCATTCTTGCCGCACTCGTGCGCCAGCCGGCGTCCGGGTCCTCCAGATCGAGCGCGAATACCGTATCCTTCACGTTGACCTGCCTGTGATCTCGGCCACCGATCACGTAGAACGTGCTGCCGACCACCGCGCCAACTGCGTGGTCGCGTGCTTCGGAAAGCTGCTCGGTGGCTGCGGTGAGATCCGTTACCCACGTTCCAGAGGCCGTGTCGAATGCTGTCACGGTGGCTACGGTGTCCTGTGTGCCTGTGTTGGGTAGCAGGTCTAGAAGTCGCACACCGCCCGCGACGCAGATCCGGGGGCCGTACGCGCCGCTGACTGCGGCGCCGCGAGCCTGGAGCTCCGGCGTGCCTTCAAGGACCGTCCAGGCGTCGTTGACGGGTCGTACGCCCAGCAGTCTGCGATGGCTACCCATGAGCCTTGCTCGGACTGCCCGGTGGATATGAACACCAGCTCGCTGAGGAGGTATATCTTGCCGTCGACTACGCCTATGTTAGTGTGATTAATTGCCACTGGCGCCGGCGAAGCTGTCGTCCAGGTGTCGCTGCGGATGTTGTACAGCTGCACTAGGTTGGTTGTGGTGAAGCCCGTGCCGTTGGAGATGGCCCCGTTGGAGCTTGATAAATCCGGGACAATGCCGCCGATGATAGCTATAGTCGTCGAGTTGACAGCGAGGGTAGCGTATTCCCGTCGCGGAGCGATGGGGATCGGCGACAACACTTCCCATGTTCCGTCAGTAGCGGTGGTATATGGAAGAGCTGCGCCAAGCGCAGCATTCGTCATGATGAACACAACGAACAAGAGGCAGCACTATATATGCATTGTGCAGGCCTAGCAGTCTCTGCAATTGTCTTCTTGCGCAACACTCTTCTGTTCGTAGCTTCGAGAGGTGGGTGTGTATGTCAATTTGTCTTCGTCTTCTGAGCAGATACGTCGCATTCTGCGTGGTGACACCGGGATGTTTGACTGAAAGCGACGGCGCTCTCACGATAGAGCCTGAAATAGATGCGGCGATGGCTGGAGATTCATCAGAAAATAAAATCTTGGATCGGAGACTGACGTAGTAGCCAATGCTACCTTCCAAGGAAGGAGGCAATGGTCAGAGGAGTGATGATGCCCATAGTCACCAACTGCGCTAATGGGCGTATAGTCGCAAGCTTCCCTGAGGCCATCTAGTAAGAACAATGAGTTTGTCCGGCATGTTGCATTCGACCTGTGTGTTCCTCCCTGGGAATAGTTCATGATCACTCATTCTGCATTCTAGGACATTTCAAGCTCGAAGCTTCTGGTCCTTTTTGGCCACGTCCGCCCAGCTTGGTGCTGTAGGTAATCCTGGAATTTTCGCCATTGCCCTGGATCTAGCGTGAGGCTGGAAGTCAAGTTCTGCCTTCGCAGTCCGTGGAGAAGACATTGCCGAGGAGCTGAGAACAGGACTCAAGGCTCCAGTACTAAAGGCATACCCAGCATCACCATTTTTGGTAATGTGCTGGGCTGCGCTGTCGCTCAAATGGTGTCCGTTGATACCAAGCCCAACGTCAGGTACTGCCACTCGACTGTTCTCTGCTCCTGCAGCCGCATTCTTCTGCTGCAGTACAGGACTATGACCGCCAATCGCGGGACTGGCGGCGGCAGATGTCTCCTGGGTCCCGAGGCTGTGGCGTGATAATGTCGAACTCGTCATACTGGTCTGGGTGCTGTCTGTCAGGGACAAATCGCGATCCAATTTGGGAGTATGAGTTCGAGAGCGGATGGGAGTTGCTGGATTGATGGCCAAGGGGAGCTTCGAATTGGACATGGACCGTCGAGTCATCAGTCCAGGCTGAGGTGAAGAGTCCGAAGTCTCACGAGCAGTCATACTAGCTGTAGTAGCCCCTGCGAATGACATGCCGGGACGAGTGTGCTGATCTTGAGGCTGCTGCTTGGGAGTCGGAGGTGGAACGGGGGATTTTGGTAGCATGCTGCGCGGTGCTGTCGGTATTCCTGGAGCAGGGACATTGGGTGCTCTGCTAATGGTAAAAGCATGGGTCTGCGTTCTCCCATTGTATCGCATCTGTAAGCCAGGTGAGCTTGGGATATCGCTCTTTGTTGTTCCCGCTCGCATGCGTGATCCGTGGCTATGGCGTTCTGCGAGTTGACCTTCGAGGCACTTGCGCTGTTGTCGTTCACCCTCGAGTAGTCTTTCAAGATTTGCCACGTCTTTGGCATGTTTGTTTTGCTCGTTCTCCAGACGCAGATGATATGTGTAGTCTTTGTCCTCCAGCTCCTTGATCCTCTTGGCGTTACGTGAGTTCTCTTCCTGCAATGCCCGATACTGGTTCACCAGGATTTTCTGACGGGTGTCGACGAGATCTGTCATATAACGAGTGGTCTTCTTGCAACAAGCCGCGTGATAAATCTGTTCCAACCCGCCCAGCTCGACAAGCTCTCGATCTACAGCTGCTGCAGACGGGCGGTTCTTCGGTTCTGGCGATGTCATACGTTTTGTCAAGTTAATGATGTGCCGTGGTGCGACGGTGAAATCGCCGGGGTGTCGAAACTCTTGACTTGCAAGAGCCAGCTGGGCCAGTGTGTCCTGGTATTTCTCGAGGCCTTCCGCGCGAGTCTCAGGGTCCAAATCGCACAATATCCCATCTAGATCCGACAAGTTGCCATGGTGAAGAACAGCGGAGATGTTGATGAGAACCAAACCCAGGGCGAACACATCGGCGGCTTTCATAGACCACTCGTCCTTTTCTGTCCAGCTGTGGGTCACTTCAGAGGCCTGCCACTTAGGGGTGCCCAACTTCCCCACGGTACGTGTTGAGTCGCGCTCCTCGACGTCTCTGGCAATTCCGAAGTCCGCCAGATACACCCGGCCCGGTCCAAGTAAAATGTTGGAGGGCTTGAGATCCAAGTGACGAATTTTCCTATGGTGACAGTGCGCAGTCGCTTGTGTAATGCAGCCCATGATCTGGCGGAGAAATGTGCTATGGTTGCAAGCGCCGGATGGCCCTCTCGAGCCGTCGTCGGTCTGAAGATCGAGGGCATCAAAGCGTCGGTAGATGTCTTCTCGATCTCCATGCACAGTTCGAAGAGCTTCGATATCGTCCAGGAAAGAAGATAGATCGCACACGGCCACAGGCCAGACTAGGAGATATAGCTCGTTGTAGCGAATCGAATACGTTCCGACTAGTTTGATTATGTGATCGTGGTCGAGCCTCTCCATAACTTCGGCCTCCGCCCTCAATATCTCGATGGTCCTGTTGCGCCTCGGCTTGATTCTTTTCCTCGCGAGACATACTGGAGGTTTTTTGCCATGATACGCATAGTGAACCTTCTTCACTTCACTAATCTGGGTGGAGCCAAGGTCGTCGACATGCTTGAATCGCGCGTGGACTCGAGTCTTGGTCTCTGGGTGTTCGGCCGTGGAGATGTGCTTGCCTCTGCGGAACAAATCTGTGAGCCATTCGACGTCTGTACTGGAGTTGGACTTGAGCACTCACAACCCTGACCAATCCTCCTTAGAGCTTCGCCATTCTTTCAGCGTCTGGCGCTCGTACTCCTCGACCTGGGCGCGAGAAAGACGACCCCCCGCGTAGTGTGACGTGGACATGACCGTCTGCCAGCCTTCCATGATGTCGCCCATTTCGCTTGCTACTGTTGGTACTAGGACACTGCTAATTCGAGGCGAACACACCAGGACCGGGTCCGGCGGAGCAGGTTCCGGCGCATACCACGAGTGCGATGCTGGCAAGCACAGGGCGGTGCGATTGACGGAGGACGAAGGACGAACTTGACGAGGCAATTGATGCTCCACTGCACTACTTAGAAGCTCATGACGGACTGGTATCCCGCAAGCAAATTCTTGTGGCCGAATTGTGCTCGGAATGGAAGTGAGAGAATTGAATTCTGCAGTGGCGCTGCCGCGCGCAACCGCATACTTTTCTCGTCGAGTGCGACAGTGTCACATTGCACCGCCCCCCTGCACCTCATACCCTGATATGCGGCTGACGCGCGGGGGCGCAGAATTGGTGAGACGGCAATGACGGCCGACGTGCAGGCTGCGCCGCTCTGCTGCATGCTGGTGGGCCCAGACTTCGAACCTAACCCTCAAGTTCTGGTCGCCGTCTTGTCGACTATTTTCCAATCCTGGCAAATTTCGGTGCACACTCCCAGCACTGTTCGATGGCTGATGTTCAGTGACAGCACAACATCGTGAAGTGATTGGAGCGTCTCTCACTGCAGTGGGGTTCGCCGTCACATTGGCCCCGTGAGTTCGAGAAAGCTCTACCAAGCCTAAGAAGCTTCATCAGAGCTTTATTGGATCTCGTAAACTGCTACCGAGCATGTCTAGCATAAGTTCGAAATGACAAAGGCAGCGATGGTGCAACGATGACCATTGTGCTTATCGTCATTAGGCCATTGTGCCTCAGGCGGGAGGAAATGAGGTACGCGATGTAGAAGCGTGCTTATTTGAGGGCGCCCGCCGCCTGAGTTCTTTGCCGCGCGGGAGGGGGGGGGGGCGAAGACCCGGATTATGATTCCAGCAGGTCACTCTGAGCTTGCTATATCAACATGCGCATAACCTATTATGTGGACGTCCACAAGCTATCGCAATCACTGAACAAGACTTTCTGCCGGAAACTTCCTCCATCGTCGAAGAACAGCGGCCATATGTCAACTGTTTTTGTGGCGCCACCACCACCAAGTGGCACACAAATTACAGCCTCTCCTCGTCATATTCGTCTCTGAAATTAGAATACGCCTCCAAGACTGGCTAAAGCTCAGGTTCCCACAATTTTGCAAAGGCATGCGCGCCTGGACCTGGGTCTGGGTCCGCTGCGTGATGTGGTGTTTCCGATGAGCAGCCGCTTCTGGTAAACACGTCAACACTGAGTTGACTGCATAGCCTCCATGCCTTCCACTTGTGTTACAGCTCTCAGAGGGGTTGTTTTCAAGGTGGACCACAAACTGCATAGACAGCAAGTTTCACGTAGACCGCGCCCACGTGCACTGTATCTAATTTACACAAGTGGCCGGCGTGAAACCGCATCAGCGCTGCCAGTGCACCTAGGCCATACGTGTGGCTCGACCACGCGTCCGAATTCGTCGATTCCTTGGAGCGATTTTGCATAAATTTGTGGCAGATTCCGAAGGGTTGGGGCGTGCAGGCTGGAGGTATTCCCATCAGCCCCTTCGTCCTGGCACTTAATGCCCTTCACTCAACAGGGGACATGTGCGACGAACATCTGTCTTTAGAAAGGATTCCTTCTGCTCGCACCAACAATGATGCATACTTCAACAGGGACTACTAATTCCAGCCGCGAAGCTTGTGCCGGCATACAAGTCGATACTTCGCCATGGTGTGAGCGGCTTAAGCCATCCACAGTGATATTCCGAATTCAAAGTCATTGTGCTCATAAAAGGCTCAACTTCTGTAGACACCTGTCGTGAAAGTGAAATGTCTCATTTCAAGCACACGAGCCGGGCAAAATGCGGCATGTGTACCAGGCGTGAGTATTGCGTCCCGGGACAACGCAGGTGCGGGAACGATTGATCTGGAGCGGCGACTAATTCAAGCTTACTTAACAGAGGAGAAGAGGTTAGAGGAGGAAAAGAGATTGGAGGGAGAGGAGAAGTTGGAAGATGACAAGAACAAGAAGGGCCCTTGCTGTCGCTATACTCTCTCTCTCCCTCACACGCACTCACACACATTCAGACCTGCTCTCTATCCGCATAGAAAGCAAGCGTGATCTGGATGGTGACAACGTGCTTGACAGACTCCCACCACCCGAGCTGTCTCCGGTGGGCCGGACAACTCAGTGTGGCTGGTGGCATTGCAAAATTCAACCTCAAGATCTAGTAAATGAGGCCTGGTGACCAAGCTATTGAGCCTGTTTCGTCTTGGACTAGGATACACTGAAATGTGTCTTTGGCTCACTCTCACGTTCTGCAGTAACATCTGACCAGCTTGGCGCTCGAGGAAGCGCAGTCTTTCGGTTCGCACCGACGCTGACAGCCTCGGGGCGCATACCAGTCTGTGGTACACAGACATGTCGTGGCGGTCTAACCCTATTTTCGGATAAATGATCATTTGAAGCTGTGAGCACATAATCCACCATCATGTCAGGATTTGACCATGGTCGAGTCCTAAATCAAGGGGCAGAGTCTAGTCTTAGCTACAGGGCGTCCAATGAAGCCACAGCTGAACTGGAACGAGGCAGAAAGAGGACTGGGAACGTCGCGAAACCTGACAACGTCCTATTTGACAGAGAGAAAGAAGGCAGGCCTTCAAGTGTTGGAGGCTGATTAGGTCTTGGAAGCCTAGCTGAGCCTTAGACCGAGCTCCTGACACAGGACCTGTCGAAGATGCTACCTCATTGCCGACTGCCGGTGCCTATCTCTCATGGTACTCGCTAGAATGTCAAAAATACAAAGCTGGTGTACGCAATAAACCCTAGCAGGCTGGCTCCTTGAGTGATGTGTGGGTCCTGACGTCGTCGCGTAGAAGCTTCGGACGAGTCTGGGTAACATCAGAGGCGACACGCGAAGGTCGCAACCACTGCCCCAAAAGCCCTTTCTATTAAGCTACAAAGCGGAAGTTGATGTGTGGAGGAAAAAGCTATTGGCCTGTCAAAAATAAGCTTGAAAAGAGAGCCACCAGCTCTAAATTTAAGCTTCGGCAGGCTGTGACCGGCGACTGAACCTTCCCTTCTTGGCGTGAGAATCTATCACGGACCACCTCTTGGCAACTTCTTCAATTTTGCAAATATAAAAATGCGTTGACATCAAAATAATCGTTGTATTGTAAGGATTATAATGATACGAAGAATAATTGAATTGGGTATGCTGTTAAGGTATAGCAATAGGAAACGTTTGTGGCTTGAAGTTGTATGTGAAAGAATTGAATCTCAGATTTTTCTTAGTTGCAGGCCGCGTTTTTCGATCTCCGATAATCTTAACTTCCGAAATCAACACATAAGTTAACAATAACGAAAAACACTAACATACAGCCATAATATACATTCGATTCAATTACTGTTTATATTATCGTGATCCTTGTAAGATAACAATTCTTTTGATATAAACACATTTTTTGTATTTCGAAGATTGACGAAGCTGCTAAGAGGTGGCCCGTGACAGACCCTTGTGCCATGAAGGGAAGGTTCATTCGCCGGTTACAGGGCGTGGCTGGCCCACTAAATAACCTCACAATTGATTGACAGGTGATCGCTCACGACGTCCCATGTCACGATGCTTGCACACATCACATTCTTTGGTAGCATTCTCAATTATTGACGGTTTTGACAGCCACCCGATAGTAAAATGAACAATTGGCATGCTGCAGAGGCTGAAGTCGATTCAGAAACTGCAGGCCCAGCCAGTATTGTGCCGGATAAAGGGGGCCAAATTGAAGTGCCTGAGTCCCCACAAACCAAGGCGGAGCCAAGCAAAGTCTTGGAAGTCTTGGAGTTCTCGATCGAGTCTAGTCAGATGCTCAGAGAAACAACCGGCTAAAGTTCGAAGTGTCCTTGAATATGCCCTTAACCATGATTGACTATGCAAATGTGACCAAGTTGGTGTTTTGTTTTACGTTCTAAGCTCCACAAGGCCTCGGCACTCTCCGTATGTTTCGCAAGGATGCAAACGCTAAGTGGGCCGCCCCGTGATGCCGGCGATAGGTCAATACTGCGTACTTAGTACGGGTAAATTGAAGGGGCACGAGGTCGTCTACTCTCAAATTGTACAGGGCAATTTCCATTGTTCGAAGACAAACAGACAAGTATATGAAGCGCTGATTTCCCGCAGCCGAAACGGAACATTGAGTTCGAAGGCATCAACAACTGCACACATTTTCCTTGCGCACAGATCAAGATGGTGTCTTTCACAACCCTCCTCGCGGCGTTCTCCGCCATCTCGGCCGTCGTCGCCATGCCTTTGGACACAGCCGACGTCCAAGTCGATGCTGAATATGTGAACATCACCGACACAGAACGCGCGGACGCCATGTTCGAGCTCATGAAGCGCCAGTCGACGCCGAGCTCCAGCGGCACCAACAATGGTTACTTCTACTCCTGGTGGACCGACGGAGCATCGCCTGTCACGTACACCAACGGAGCCAAAGGTTCCTACTCTGTCAATTGGCAGGCCGGTGGCAATTTTGTCGGTGGAAAGGGTTGGGCTACCGGTAGTGCGAGGTCTATCTCGTACACGGGATCCTGGAGCCCGGTCAACAATGGTAATGCTGTAAGTTACCTCCAGCGTATTTTTGAATGCGTGGACTTTACTGATCCGGTCTTGCTCGCTCACTAGTACCTCTGCGTGTATGGGTGGACTCGCAGCCCCCTCATCGAGTACTACATTCTCGAGAACTTCGGCGAGTACAACCCTGGGTCAGGCGTCGCATCCAAGGGAACCGTTGTGTCTGATGGTGAGTTTTTATGACCTCCTGTGCCAAAGAATTTGCTCAGATTCTTTGCTATGAACCAATGCAACCTCAGCTGACACTCTGTAGGCGCTACATATGACTTGTACCAGACTACGCGCACAAATGCTCCTTCTATCGACGGTACTCAGACCTTTAACCAGTTCTGGGCCATCCGCCGCTCGAAGCGCACTGGAGGCACCGTCACCACTGCCAACATCTTTAACGCTTGGTCAAAGGCGGGCATGAGGCTCGGCACACACAACTACCAGATTGTGGCCACCGAGGGGTACAGGAGTGCAGGATCGGCTAGCATCACCGTCACTTCGACCTAGGTGAGCTGCTTCGCAACCCAGAACAGATGGGCCACTAGCACGCATTTGCAACGGACAATTCGCGTTACTCAAAATCTTCTGGGCGGAGTTCTCTTCTACCTGAGCATATATGCATCATTCAAACTTGTTCATAGTCATGTAAATACCAGACTGCCCACAAAATTCTTAAGCTGACCTAAGTCCAAAGTCATCATCGCTGTCCAAGGACTGATACATACTTGACCTCTTGTCAAATTGGCTCGAGCTAGTCAGTCCAATCAAGGAAAGATTGTGTCCTTCAGATTATTATGAAGCTCTGCCACCTAGCCAGGCTATCTCAGGGCTTTCTTTGGTGATGCTGAAGAGAGGGTCATACAAGATCGAGATGTTTGAACCCATATGCCTAAGGTCACAGGTGGGATTCTACGAATATCACTGTTTTCATCCACCTGTTCAGGCTTCACAGGCACCTTCTAGGCATACAAAGACTTTAGACCAGGCTGACACACAAAGCAATCACTTCGCCCAAAGTGAAGCCACATCCTAAGTGTTGAATTTCTAGAGCATGGCGGCGAGGCTGGCCGACACTAAGGCGGCGAGCGCACAAAAGCCCCCAAAAAATCACTTTTGACACTAAATCCACACCACGCCATCGTCTTGAACCTGTCTGCCGTCGAACATACTTCTGCAAAAGATTGACAGACCCAAGTGACACAACCAGAATCACTTGCTATCACGATGTCGTAAGTACGCTTTCCTGCAGAACAGCAAAGGTGCTTAAGGCTGATCAAGTGTTTCTAGCGACTCTGATTTCTCCCTGGGCTCGGACTTTGACGAGAGCCTCCCCTCACTGTATGTCTCCAACAACTACTTCTCCAATCCAAATATCGTCAGCTCCACAGAGCTTGCCATGGGATCGAGGCATGATGTCCTTCGCCTGACCACTGGACCCCACAAGGTCCAAGCTCAAGCTCTCTTTTCTGTCCAAGCTCCGCCTCAAACTCTGACTTCTCCTTCCTCATCAACACGCCAAACGATGCGAACGCCATCACCACCACGCCTTCTCTTTCTACGCCAACCAACAACGAGATGGCTCGTACTTCCGAGCGTGTTGCCTATATGGCTGCTCTGGCGTCCGCTTCTCTGCCAATGGCTCCTGGCGCGACCCCTATGCGTCTGCCTCAGCGTAGACTTCCTCCTGGTGGCAGCGAAGCTGTCATCCAGGCGCTGCTGAAGCTCCCTGGCTTCGCCTGGGAGGAAGATTTGACCTGGTGAATACTCACTGCCCGAAATTTCGTTTTTCGATCAAGATGACTACATTACTACACGGCTATCCTCGTCACTTAGACTTATTTCATCTCTGTACAGGGTCTTCCCTCGCGACTTCAAGGAGCTGTGGCGCATGCTGGGTGCCGAGCTCCAGCTGGGCACTTGGCGGCCAGCCTTCGACCAGAAGGTCGTCTGCATCCGAGTGGCCAATGTGCTCGAGGCCTGCTGTGACGAGTGGCTTGAGGGCGTTGGTCCAGACGGTGAGTGGCAGGACGGCCCGATCCTGCTCGACTTCTGTAAGTCTGCTCGATTCCCCGTCAACACCGACTCAACAACGTGCACTAACTTCGACCAGGGGACCAGACAGCCGAGCGTCTGACCCCCACAAACAAGTGGTGGTCCAACCTAGCGGGCAGCAAGCAGCCCAGCGCTGCCAACGTGTTCCGTATCGCGATGACCTATGTCGCGCGCTGGGACGTTAATGGTCGTGGCAAGAGTGAAGAGGAGAGCATGTGGGGTTTTGAGGACCTCACTTGGGGTGATCGCAAGGCAGAGATCGATTCGGATATGCGTGCCGATAGTTGGGTATATTCATCCCGAGCCATACCTCACCTTCTATCCGTTGATATCACTAATTTATGTTGTACAATAGGAGTACGAGCGCGCCTAGAGGGCCGCGCGCGACTTCCACGAATACGTCAACGATACCGAGAACGAATACGGCCCCATCCAGCCGCCCAAGGCCAAGAACCTGACCGAAGAGCAGATCAAGGACCTTCTCGTCAAGGACCCTGCCTCGATCCCCGTCGCTGGCAAGCAGGTCAAGCTCGAATTCGCTGCCGCTAGTGCTGCTTCCTCTCCCGCGGCGTCCGCCTCCGCCTTCACTGCCCCTCCTGCCACCCCGCCCGAGACTCAAGCCACCGACAGCGATGTTGAGATGCAGAATGGTGTCAATAGCGCCAAAAATCAGAAGGCCGTCATCTCCGCCAACATCGTCTACAGTGCTCGCGACCCCGCCGTCAAGGTCACGGCAGAGCGCATCAATGTCCCAGAGGATACTGTCACCAAGGATCCCGCCAAGCTGCTTGTCGTGTTCAAGAATTTGGACCTGAAAGGCATTATCAACAACGACTCCGACTCAGACGACGAGGATGACAATGGCGATGACCAGGCCGCCGCTAAGCGTGATGGCGAAGGCAAGGACAAGGCAAAGAGAAAGGAATAGAAGTCCAAGGGCAAGAAGAAGAAGAACGGCCGCAAGTAAAAGTGGGAGTTTGTCTTCTGTCTTCAGCTTCCTCGCGTTTTCGGTACACTTCCCGCAGTACCCGCCAGGTCGACACATTTGTCGCCATGGGCGGCACGGACTCTCTTCCTACTTCGGTCTCGGGGTGTTTGTGAGGCTGTTACATCACACGCGCATATTGCAGCAGGCTCTTTGCTTTTCTCTTGGCATCCCCGGTACACGACCTCGCTGCCACGCAGGACTATTGCCAACTTAATAGATCTTAGTTGGAGAGCTAGTCAACGGTGATGAGGGCCGATCCTTGGGTGAGCCCCTTCCAAGCACAGTAGCCGGGGTTCAGTTGCAAGTTTGCAGGATTTTCCAGGATTTTCAAAGGCATGGTGCAATCTATGAGGGCTGAAGGCTGGGAGAAGCCAATTGCTTGCGTAATTGGAATCGTAGGAGGTCTGATTGCGGTCGAGTTACTGCGTTTTGTTCCTCTGGATAATTTGCGGGAAGTTAAGGATAGGGCAATGCATGATATGGAGGATTGGATTTTCACAGTCTTGCAAAACAATCCACTACAACTTCCATATGCCCGAGACTTCAGCTGCCTGCACCTTCCCAAAGGGCAGATTTCCATGCAGGTAGGGGACAAGAGGAATTATTCTCCTAGTCAACCTTGCAATATTCTCAGTGATCTGCTGTGAAACAAGAACAGTGGGTTACAATTGCTGAACATTGTTGATGTTCTTGTGACTGTAACTTCAGACTCCCGAGGCCACAGCCTGCTTGTTTCCCAATGTTCAAGCAGCTGGTTTTCTCTATGTCACACTTATCAGTAGCCTTACTACCTCATTTCATGACAAAGAGTGTGAAAAGACAAGAGCGATCACTCTCAAAGTATCTAAGGCCTCTGTGAGCTCAGTAAGATCTCAGCATTGCACTGTGGTTCTGATCTGACTGATGACTAGAATCAGTGTGTCTCAGCTCACATTCACCTGAATCTGTGATATGCATTGCCTGCACGTTGAGTTCATGAGGTGGGTGATTTTAGGTAGGCTTGGCGCAGCAACGAGCTGGCTTGCAGGCTTGCAGCCTTCCTCTTTCTTGAACTCTCCACCCCACCTGGGCACCTGGCAGCTTTTTTTTGACCTTGACACCCACCAGATCGTTCACACCCGACTTCCATTGCAATACGTCTTGTTGTTCTTTCTTTCTCTTCTCTCAATCTCTCGCGAGACCATCCTTTGTACAACAATCAACCAGCTGCACCTATTCTTGACACCTTCGGTAAGTCCCTCCCCCTTCGAGCTTTGTTGCCTGCTCCTGTCCGCATTATGCCCACAATCTCCCACTTTCGGTACAAGAAGGAGGACAGCCCTCAAGTCAGTGGCATCTACAACGCATCATCTATCCGCTGCTGTTGGTTCCCTTCCTACCTCTCTACCTCTCAAGCACGTATCTGTCTGAGCGACGGAGTACTGCCTGTTTTCATCCATATTCACTCGTTCCTCGTGATTCTGGAGACCGATCTGATGCGACTGCTTTGCCCTCATCCTCCATATGCATCGACACAACACAAAAGAAAGCGTCTCCTCACCATCGGCTGCGTCCTCTTGATTGCCCTTTCCAGTTGACGATTGACTCTTGCGGATCTCCTGGGGGAAACCCATCATTCTTTTCATACAGCTACTTACCAACAAAATCTCACAGTCTCGAGGACAATGTCGACCGCCGTCAAAACCCACACGCTCAAGGAGGCTGAGGTTATGCCTCTTCCTGAGAGCCGGCCTGGTTCCCCTAAGGACGCCGTCGCAGATAACGTCTCTCCCACCGACACCTCTGATACCGCGGAGCTGGTCCACGGCTGGGACCAGCTCAAGCCAGCTATGGAGAAGGTAGTCGTGACTTTGACTTCTTTGACTGGCGATGACACCGAGTCCGATATTTTCGCTGATGTCAAGCTCGGCGACGAGGACGGCAACATTTCCCCCAGTGATGTCGGCAGGAACAAGTCGATCACTGATACTGACGCAAACGATCTCGCCAAAGCAGAGACTTCGAACGACAAGGAAAGCGCCGAAACTTCAGAGATGAAGGCTAGTCACCGTGATGACGCTCCTGAAGCCCATACCAATGATAAGGACGAGCTCGACAAGGAAAACGAGCATGAATTCGAAATCAACGAGGAGTTCAGCGCCGCAGCTGATACCAAGAGTAGATTCAATTCATCGATTCATTCTGTCCAGTCCACTTTGCTAATACCAAACCGACAGGCCTGGAGAACGAGATCCACAAGGACGACGCAAGCCCCGCCAAGGCTTTCTTCACCGACGATGTTCGAGCCCCGACCCTGGACACCATCCACGAGCATGGTTGTGTCTCTCTCAAGTTTGGAGACTACGCCGATCTGTTCGTCGAGGCTACTGATACCCATGGACGCGCGTACAGCTTCGAGGTGCAAAGCGATGTTCTCGCTGCTGCATCACCCATCTTTCACGAAATGGTATATAGAACCCACAAGCGCGGCGATAAAACCGAGTGGAAGGACAAGTGGACCTGGGAGCTGACAGACAGTGCTATCGGTCTGAAGGTTCTGTTCTGCATGTTGCATCACAAGTATCGTGCTGCACTTTTCACTCAGGAGCCACAGCCTGAGCAGGTGTATGACGTCCTGCGTGTGCTCGTCAAGTACGGGATTTGCGATGATGCCTTCCATGTCTATGCGAGGTTTTGGATCAGTGGTTTTCGCAAGGGTCTTGCAAGCACCGCCCTCACACAGCTGGAGCGTCTGCACGTCGCCCACAAGCTTGGCGACTTCAGGTCGCTCAAGGTCAGTCTTCGCAAGGTTGCCCATGAAGTCGAAGTCGGACAAGATGGCGTCTTGTGTCTCGACGGCAGACCAGTTCAGGATGTGGTTGCAATCACGGATCATTTGCTTGCCAACATCCGTGCCGTCCGCACGGTTGATGTGAAGCAGCTGCTCGAACCTCTCCAGAAAGCTTACGATAGCCTTATGGGCGACGCTGAGGACGGTCGAAATTACTGTATGTCTTCCGATGGGCACGACGAGTGCAACGAAAAACTTTTGGGATCGCTTCTTGGCGCCCTTCGTCGTCAGGAACTGCGCCCCATTCCGGCTCCCGCCTCCTACACTGCAAGTGTCGGCGAGCTGGCCGCCAAAGTCTCTGAGATGGAGATCCGAGGACTGTACATGCCTCATCTCGTCCCTCACCACCAGCGCCACAATCGATGCAAACTCTACCAGGATGAGGTCGCGCAGCAGCTTGTCGACTGCAAGTCGTATCTATCGATCTACGACGACCTCGTCGAGGAGATGGTCGTGCGTGCGAAGCGCGCCGGGATTGTTAAGGAGGAAAAACAGGAGTTCGAGGAGTACAAGAGCGTCTTCAACACTGCTTGCATGAAGTACCACGAGGAGTTCTGCCAGAACTCCTGGGGATGGGGCGAGGATATAAAGTCTACCGACAATGACTTGTTCCCCGCCGATGACTCGGGTATCGGCGAAGGCGACCCAGCCGAGCGCAAGCTCATCGTGGAGCTTATTGTCTAATCTCGTGGATAGTATCCTGTCGCACTCCTGAGCACGACACAAGGGAGTCTATCGAGGCTGCTCAACATTGTTTCAGAGACGAGGCCAGATGTATGGGGAAATGGTTCAGAAATACGGATGAGATGGGATAGTTGAGAATGCTGTAAAGATGGGGCCACTTGTCGGAGTAGGTGTTCTTCCGGATGACATCTCGGGTGGTATCTCCCAGCTCGCTTGTCTGTTCACGCACAACGAATGTCGATCACACACATGTGGATATTCTCAGATGTGAGGGTCATCGTCCAACATGCAATATGTACTCATCAGTGCCTGTTAGCAGGTACACTCGAATGATTATTGTTGTTTAAAAAAACTGCATTGCGTGCATAATTCGCCAGCGTGAAGGCCGGCAGCCTTGTTTGGAATGCGGGGTGAAATGGTGTAAGATGATACGTGAAAATGTGCACAGGATCCCGGTCTTTGTCAGCCTTGCGCACTGGCTGGTGATTGAGCGAAGTTGCGCTGAGTCCTCAACGTCTTATAACACTGTATTGATAAAAAATCTCTGAGTTTAAAGTACAAGAGTTCACGGCGAGATGCAATGATTCTGTGAATGCGAAGCTCATGGGAAATATTGGGATGATTCCACCACTTTGTCACGGGCATTTACACTTGTGTGTGCGAGACAGTGCAACCACTCAGAAGCGTTTTTATTTGTGGCTCTGCAAGATTTGACCCAGAAGCATGGATATGACCTGAGCTGGGCCCAAGGTCTTGTCTCTGTGCTGCTTCTTGGCGCGGAGAGGGCTTGAAGTACACCTGGACACTGAAATGAATACCGCTACGACGACTGAGACCATTTTGATACTGTACAGTGATATATGCGTGTTACAATGCGTACTCACAGTGACAGATGGCTCACATGAAGTCCGGCGGGTCAATGCTAGCAGACGGCTGGGCCTCCCGCCACTCGGAGAGGGAGAAGATATCGTTCTGTCGAGGATGGCTTGATTGTGAAACCGCAAGCACTGGCATATTTTGAAGTATCTTTCAAGATTAATAAGTAGGTGGACGAGTCATATTGGAGACAAGGCTGCTCCATTTCATTGCATCGGTTCCTCGGTGTCGCAGTGAAGCCACTGTCCAGCAAGAAGGGTCAATTTGTCAACTGCGTGTCAATATATCGGTGACCACACAACATAATGTAGGACGAGCCTATAACCTGCCACAGAGTTCTCCAAGTTATCCTTGACAAGCCTATTCATCGTAATAAACCGAGGCGGAGATGCCTTGAAGTTCGATCATCCCCTTTGTTCGAACAGCAAGATTCTCACTCCGGAACCAGATCTGAGCCCATGGTGCCTATACGGTCAATTCCCTTGGTCGCGATCATCGGAAATTGGTCAAGATAAGTTTTTAAGGAATCGCCATTGCATGAAAAGACTGAAAGGTCGTTCAGAAGTCAAGCAAGGTGAGACTGGGAAGAGCTTCCCCATCGAGGACAGTTGTGCAGACTAAGCGCCGTGTTGCGCCATCCAATTTCATTGTGCTTTAGAGCTTCATAAGCTTGAAACGTGACGAGAGGTCTGACTTTGTCAACAAATTAATTTGCGCATCGGTTTAATGGGCGTCTGCGGTCGGGTATCAATCATCTTTGACGCAACTTATTTGTGCCTTGCCTGGCATCTCCGCCACCAAGCAGCACAAGAAGATCCCGCGTCACATGAAATGGCCGACCGTCACCACCATTGTACTATTTGAGATCAGAAGCGGATCCAGTAGACTCTCCATTGGGAAGGCTACGTAATATTCTCCAAAGCAGCCACTCGTCTGTTTCTGCACGCTATGCGTCTTTTGGGTCACTCGGACACACGATCTCACCCGGCTTCCGACAAGTATCCAGAAACTTGAGACAGCGCACACGGCGCGTTATACGTGTCCGAGTCGGTGTTCGGGCGACTTTTCGTGTGGCTCTCCGGTCCCTGCAGCCCCTTTTCCCTGGCCGGAGCGACTGTCTTCCATGAAAGCTAGTAGTGTCGGAGGACATTTTCTTGAGCTCTGTAAAAATGCTCCATACGGGACCGCACAGCCCTGGTGTCCACGGAGCCTGGATACTTTTTTCAAGGGACACCCCCATATGCCAGAGCTCGGCTTCTAGTCAGTCAGGACTGTGTTCCTGACGTGGCTCTCCGGCGGACCACGCACGGCGGGTTGAACGAGGACTTGACTGTGCCGGAGACTCAAGTCGCTTGGCGAGGCCGACTTGCTCCGCCTTTGTCCTTCTCTGCGGCACTGGTGAGGACTGCTGGGCCATAGCATGACTGCGCATGGGTGCCCGGACGTATCATACACGACAGCTGATCCGGAAACATTGCCGCAGCTCAAGAAGCTCTGCGTTGTAACTGAAGATGGAATCGGCGTTGCAGGACCAAGGAAGCCCTCTTTTTTTTGAAAAAAAAAAAAAAAAAAAAAAAAAAAAAAGGTTCGCAGATCTGATCGCATCCAGGTATCTGCTGCTACTCTAAAGGGACGTACACCTATTCGCATAGATAGATGTCGGACATAACATGCCTCGACCGTCAGAGTACCGCATTCCACCATGAAAGTCGAAAGTACGGGCCATATAACTATATTATAAAGTGTAGCATTGTAAATGGTACGAACTCTAAATTTAGCTAATTGAAAAACAAAATTCAAGTAGCGAAATTAAATTTGCGATTAACTAAAACGTTAATGCTTAGCAGAGAAGTATTGCAAGTCAGAAAGCTGTATGGCCCGTGGAATGCGGTATTTGGCGCCCCGGCGCTTTAAGACGCTTTTAGGCGCTCCACTCTCGTGAATCTCATCCTGCCAGCACAGATGTCGGAACAACGTTTGCCACCCAACCCCATCTTCTCCAAGCAAACGCCAACTCGGCGCCGATGAATATATGGGCATTGTGATGATCGGAGGCACATAATTCTCGGCGTCGGTTTCGTGCCCGAAACTGCGGCTTCCCGGACCACAGTAATACGCCTAGACTAGAAGAATCCCCGAATCCCCGCTGGACTGTGACAGCACTTTTTCGACCGTAATCGAGCCGTGGCTGAAGTACTTACGAGAATGCCATACTGTTGTTTATCTGGCATGACCTCAGGATGCATCAGCGCGCTGCGGTTCACCGACTTCCAGCGACCGCCCGACGATCTATACGCATAAAGCAACCAATTTGTGTGTTCTTCTTTAACACAGATGCTGGACTCGAATAGTGGACCAATCGGTGGCAGACTTCCGCGCACCCACTACTCACCAGCCTTGGGGGAAGGCCTCGCACATCATCTCGTGTCACAATTTTGGTGAGAGACAATTAGTGGACGTACTCGAAAGCTTTTACCGCTTCTTGGCTTGTGAGTTGTGCTGTAAGAGGCGGGCCTGGGAATACCGCATTCCACTCTGAAAGTCGAAAGTATAGGCCATATAACTATACTGCAAAGTGCAGTATTGTGGATGCTACGAACCCTAAGTTTAGCTAATTGGAGAATAAGACATAGGCAACAAAATTAAATTTGCAATTAGCCAAAGCGCTAATAGTTGGTAGAGTATTATTGTAAGGCAAAAATCTACATGGCCCGTGATTTCATAGTGGATTGCAGTGGCCTTTTGCCTGTCTGAGGATTTTTGTAAATAATCGGACTGCTCCGGCAAACTAACAGGACTACCCGGACCCAGCGTTTGTGGTAATACATGGGGGCCAAATTTTACCTGATTCACAACAGTGATGGTATGCAAGCTTTAGTAGAACTGTCAAATGTCACTACGTGGGATGCGGGCTCGGGCGCCATGCCCATCCCCACTCGGACTAGTCAGATCTCCCGCTGAGCTCTGGCCGGGGCTTCAGGTCAACCTACCCGGCCACGTTTCGTCGCTTATGCGAATTTGTTCACATCTGGAGGCCCGGGAGGGCATAAGCGTGACATTGTACTACATTGCAGCTGTGGAACGTTGCTGTGCTTGGGCTGGCGGAGATGGATATTGCATGCTGCCCACCTTCGCCGGATAAGCTTGCAGCCAGCCTAACCTGGAATCGGGTTGTTAGGCAGCGGCGCTGTGGGGTTGGTCACTATAGTACTAGGTTGCTTTGCAGGGTGTTGAACTGCAGTAAGCTATATACAGTACCGCTTTTCATCGTGAAAGTCAAGAGCTCGGACCAAGATAGGGGCTCTTTGAGATTCTACTCTTTGGCCAGTCGGCGGAAAGAAAAGAGATTACACAATAGGGTTTAACGAAGTACAGTAAGCAAGGCTTCAGCGGGAAATCGTCCAAGCTTTGGAAATATTCTTTTACTTTTAGCTTTTCTTAATGGAAATGAATTCCAGAACAATATATAAAGATAAATACTATAAAATCCTTTTATCCCTTGAATTTTTCGCTTGTTTCTATTGTAATTACTGGTAAAGTTGTTGTGCTTGCCAAGGCTGTACCCTGGTTGAAGAGATAGGGTTCTTTGGATGTCCGAGCTCTTGACTTTCACGATGAAAAGCAGTATGCTGAGCGTAGTGGGCTAAGGCATCCGAGTCTTTCAGGGACAGCAACTCGCCAGATGTCGTTGTTGACCGGGAAAAGTGAATCACCCGCTTTCACATCAGATCGGGACCTCGGCTGCATGAGACATGACTCGTGGCGACATGGATCCAGGATTCAAAATTCTAGAACAAAGCCACATACACAGTAGTAGATCGACATTAATCAAGATGCTCAGCGACACTTTAGTGTTCACACGATTCGCATGCCGCAGTAGAGACGTTTGACACGCGAGCGCGATGCTTCATTCACTGGGTTGTCTTTGACTTTCCCAGGTCTATAGTATTGTGATATAAAGCTATCGAGAACATTGGCGTTGAACGCAGCGAGCCGGATGTAATCCTCCCGGCGGGTTCCCGGGAAAGACCAACACCCCGAACACTTCCTCAGCCTTGCGGAATCCGGATCATCAAAATGACCCTATTTGGCTGTAGATCCGTTCTATGGTGCTGCGCAGAAATGACTGGCACGCATACTGGTAGTGCTCTCGTCAGCCAAGCATGCATTGGCATACTTACTTTACAAGAAGTATTCAGCAACGCAACGTCCCTATTGATAAGCTTTTATTAGGCGGACACTTCGAAGACTCCAGGTTCGCCCCACTAAGTAGGATCGAGCCCCTTTGGCAAATGAGTCTCCAGTCTACCAGGGTATGTTCCGCACAAACTTTATGTCCCGCCACTTAATCGTGCGTTATCGATACGCAGTAAGCATCGTTCAAGAGCCATGTGAACCAGTTATGTCGCAGCATCTCTGTCAGCTGTCTGCGTGATGCAATGTACCTAGTATCTAGCACACCTTCACAAAGTTTAGAAAGTTCGACATGTTTTCGGGGACTTGTTCTTTCCCGTCGAGGCGTCATCACAAGGGTTCATCCAGCTGTCGGGTCCGTGTAGTCTGAGAATTCTCCGGGTGACATTGCCAAGATCGCCTCGGGGGCCCCGGGCGCCCCAGCACTTGCGCCTAACCACCCTTACCTATGGTGTAGCCGGGAAGGACTGCGCAGTTATGTTTTGTTTGTCCGCTTCCTTTGCCCAGATCCGAGTAGTCCGAGTACGATCAATCTCCACCCAGAACAGTGAAAAGCTCATGGCGCCCTACCACGTGCCTCGCACTTAGAGCCACCATCGCGTCCTTTCTCTTGGACCATCTCGTCTCGAGCTTGCTCTCGCGTCCCAATCCTGTACGTGAATCGTTCTCAAAGCCCTTATTCCCAAGCTTTCGCCGCCCAAAGATCCATGTTCTGACAGGGGCTCACAGATCCGAGTCAACACTCCCGCTCGTCGACCCCACGGGACAGGCCTATCTCGCGATCCCAGGATACGCACGCGGCATTTGGTGCTCAGCGTTAGCCCAGGCCTACCGGCACATCGCCCGCCATGTCTTTGAACTTCACAGGCACCGGTGCCTTCGGCAACTATGATCTCACGGCTCAGACTGCGGGCTCCACCCTCCGCAGGACTGCCTCGCGCGACATCAACGACGAAGGCACTGCTCCCCCAGCTCGGCGTCCATCACACACCTCCTTGCGCCCAACGCCCTCGAAGCCCAATATGTCGACCAAGAAGGTTGAGGTCGGCGGGCCCCCGAGTGATCATACCGCCACCACACTAGTCGATGAGAAGGGGCCTAAGAAGGGTAGTAACGAGAGTGATAGCGACTTGGATTCTCAGGATGCCATCGACGAGGCGAATCGGACAGAAGCAGTCCAGACTCTTGCCCGAAAGTACTCTAGTATCTCTGGCGCCCACGGCCAGAACCCTTTCAAGATGCACTCCGACGATCCCGACAGTCCAGTGAATCCCGCGAGCGAGCACTTCAGCGCGCGCGCCTGGGCCAAATCCGTGTACGAGATGGTTTCGAGTGAGGGCTCATCATTCAGAACCAGCGGTGTGGCCTTTCAGAATTTGAATGTGTATGGTTTTGGCGCCGGAAGCGATTATCAGAAGGATGTAGCCAACGTATGGCTGGGTATGGCGCACAGCGTCCGTGGACTTTTCGGTGGCAATAAGAAGAGGAAGATCGACATTTTGCGCCAGTTCGATGGCGTGGTGAACCCCGGCGAGATGTTGGTGGTGCTGGGCCCCCCAGGCTCAGGCTGCAGCACGTTTTTGAAAACCATTGCTGGAGAAATGAACGGCATTCACGTGGAGGACAACGTATACCTCAACTATCACGGTGTGCCGGCAAAGGAGATGCATCGGTACCACCGTGGCGAGTGTATCTACACTGCCGAGGTTGATGTCCACTTTCCGATGCTGACGGTTGGCGACACCCTCACCTTTGCAGCCAGGGCTCGCGCACCTCGCCAGATTCCGGGTGGCGTTCCAAAGGACATTTTTACCAATCACCTCCGAGATGTTGTGATGGCCATGTTTGGCATTTCTCACACCATCAACACTCGAGTTGGAAACGAATACGTGCGTGGCGTGTCTGGCGGGGAGCGGAAGCGTGTGACCATTTCAGAGGCAACGTTATCCGGCGCACCTCTGCAATGTTGGGATAATTCCACTCGAGGTCTCGATTCTGCCAATGCTATCGAGTTCTGCAAGACTCTGAGGTTGCAATCGGACACGTTCGGAAGCACCCCATGTGTGTCCATCTACCAAGCACCGCAGTCCGCGTACGACCTCTTTGACAAGGCTGCTGTACTCTACGAGGGCCGACAGATTTTCTTTGGGCCCGCCCACGAGGCCAAGCAGTACTTCATCGACCTGGGCTTCGAATGCCCGGCCCGCCAGACCACTCCTGATTTCTTGACTTCCATGACAAGTCCCCTGGAGCGCATTGTCCGCTCAGGCTTCGAGGGCAAGGCTCCAAGAACACCCGATGAGTTTGCTGCGGCCTGGAGGAGCAGCGCGGCGTTTACGAAGCTTCAGGGCGAGATCGAGGCGTACAAGACAGACCGGCCCTTCAATGGAGAGGACGCGGAGAAATTCCGTGCTCACAAGCGTGCGCAACAGTCCAGCAGCAATCGTGCCAAGTCTCCATTCACGCTGGACTTCTGGCAACAGGTTCAACTATGTCTATGGCGCGGATTTAAGCGACTTACCGGTGATCCGAGTTTGACGATTGGACAGCTGATGGGCAACGCAGTCATGGGTCTCATCATATCCAGCGTTTTCTACAATCTCCAAATGACCACAGGAAGTTTCTTCCAACGTGGTGCTCTCTTGTTCTTCGCCTGTCTCATGAACGCCTTTGCCTCTGCTCTTGAGGTATGATGCGATTCCCTTTGGAAATGGATTCCAGAATACAGCTAACGTGTCTCCAGATTTTGACCCTGTATGCTCAAAGACCGATTGTCGAAAAGCACGCTCGCTACGCCATGTATCACCCCTCTGCCGAAGCTGTCGCCTCGATGTTGGTCGACTTACCATATAAGATTGTGAACACCATCATCTTCAATTTGATCTTGTACATGATGACGAATCTACGGCGCGAGCCAGGAGCATTCTTCTTCTTTTTGCTCATCTGTTTCCTCTCGACATTAGCTATGTCTATGATGTTCCGCACTATCGCATCTTCGTCACGGACGCTCTCACAGGCAATGGTACCGGCAGCTGTTATCATTCTTGGCCTAGTCATCTTCACGGGCTTCGTCATTCCGATCGATTACATGCTTCCATGGTGTCGCTGGATGAACTATATCGACCCTTTGGCGTATGCCTTCGAGGCGCTGATGGTCAACGAGTTCCACAACCGCGACTTCACGTGCAGCGACTACGTCCCAAGCATGGCCGTTCCGGGGTACGCAGACGTCGAATCCAGCCAACATATTTGCTCCGCAGTAGGTGCTGTGACGGGACAACCCTTCATTCGGGGCGACGCCTACGTTAACTCGGCATTTTTGTACTACAACTCTCACAAGTGGCGCAACGTGGGCATCCTAATTGCCTTCATCTTCGGCCTGTTTGTCTCCTACATGATCACTGCTGAGCTTGTTTCAGAGAAGAAGTCCAAGGGTGAAGTGCTTCTCTTCCGTCTCGGTCACAAGCCCGCTTTCTTGAAGGAGCACGCTGGAGACGCTGAGAGCGGTAAGCCTGAGGGCCCTGTGACTGCTGTTCGCGACGGCAATGGTTCGGACTCGGATAAGGAAGGTGCTGGCTTTATCGAAAGGCAGACCAGCGTCTTCCATTGGAAGGACGTCTGCTACGAAGTGAAGATCAAGAAGGAAACACGACAGATCCTGAACAATGTGGATGGATGGGTCAAGCCTGGAACTTTGACTGCTCTGATGGGTGTGTCCGGCGCCGGAAAGACCACTCTCCTGGACTGTTTGGCCGATCGAACCTCCATGGGCGTCATCACTGGCCAAATGCTCGTCGATGGACATCCCCGTGACACCTCCTTCCAGCGCAAGACAGGCTACGTACAACAGCAAGATCTCCACCTCCAGACCACCACCGTCCGCGAGGCCCTCAACTTCTCCGCCCTGCTACGCCAGCCCCCGCATGTTCCTCGCAAAGAGAAGCTCGCTTACGTTGACGAAGTCATCAAGCTGTTGGACATGGACGAGTACGCTGATGCCGTTGTCGGTGTCCCAGGTGAAGGTCTGAACGTGGAACAGCGCAAGCGGTTAACTATTGGCGTGGAGTTGGCTGCGAAGCCGCCGCTGCTATTGTTTGTGGATGAGCCCACTTCGGGACTGGATTCGCAAACTAGTTGGGCTATCTTGGATCTGTTGGAAAAGCTTACCAAGAGTGGTCAGGCTATCTTGTGCACTATTCACCAGCCTTCGGTATGCTTGCCCCCTCCCACTTGCACCTGACGATCAGTTGGCTAACGTCGATATCCTAGGCCATGCTTTTCCAGCGATTTGATCGCCTCCTCTTCCTCGCCAAGGGTGGCAAGACCGTCTACTTCGGCGACATCGGCGAGAACTCCACAACGATGACTTCCTACTTCGAGCGTAACGGTGCACCAGCATGCCCTACCGAAGCCAACCCTGCCGAGTGGATGCTCGAGGCCATTGGCGCTGCTCCCGGTTCTCACTCTGATGTTGATTGGTTCAAGACTTGGAAAGAGTCTCCAGAATGTGGTGCCGTTCACGCTGAATTGCAGCGACTGGAAGAAGCTGGAGACAACACCGATGCTGCGTCCAGCCCTGTTCATGATAAGGCTAGCTACCGCGAATTTGCCGCCCCTCTCACTGTACAGCTTCGCGAGGTCCTCGGCCGCGTTTTCCAGCAATACTGGCGTACGCCCTCCTACATCTATTCGAAAGCCGCGCTTTGCACGTCCGTCGCTCTGTTTATCGGCCTCGTTTTCCTCAACGCACCCAACACCAACCAAGGTCTTCAGAACCAGATGTTTGCCATTTTCAATATCCTCACCGTCTTCGGCCAGCTCACCCAACAGCAAATGCCCCACTTTGTCGTACAGCGTGACCTGTACGAAGTGCGTGAGCGGCCTTCGAAAGTCTACAGCTGGAAGGTCTTCATGTTGTCACAGATCATAGTTGAACTACCCTGGAACACCCTCATGGCCGTCTTCATGTACGTCTGCTGGTACTACCCCGTCGGCCTGTACCGCAATGCCGAAGCCGCAGGCCAATTGCACGAGCGCAGCGCCCTGACGTTCCTTTTCCTGTGGGCCTTCCTCCTCTTCTCGTCGACCTTCACGGACCTAGTCATCGCCGGCTTCGAGACCGCCGAGGCCGGCGGCAACATCGCTAACCTGCTCTTCATGTTGTGCCTGATCTTCTGCGGCGTGCTTGCCTCCCCCGACACCTTCCCGCGCTTTTGGATCTTCATGTACCGCGTCTCGCCCTTCACGTACCTCGTGGGTGGTTTAATGGCCGTGGCCGTCGCCAACACGGAGGTAACGTGCGCCGCCAATGAGCTGCGCATATTCGACCCGCCGGCCGGCATGAACTGCGCTGCGTACCTGGACCCGTATATCGCGGCTGTCGGCACCGGCAGCTACATGAACGGCAACGCGACGAGCGGGTGCGAGTTCTGCAGCATCACCAACTCGAACTCGTTCCTGACGGGCGCGAAAGTGAGCTATGATGACCGGTGGCGCAACTTTGGCATTATATGGGCGTTCATTGTGTTTAATGTTTTTGCCGGGTTGGGACTCTATTGGCTCGCGCGGATGCCGAAGCCTAAGAAGGAAAAGAAGTCGAAGAAGGAGTAGAAGTGGATATGCTACAGGGATGGTTCAGATGTGACTGATGTGTAAAGACCGCAAGAGAGCGGCGATCTTTGTTAATGCTTCTCTTCGTTGCACATATTGGATTGCCATAGACGGCTTTAATGGTACTGCATAGACCGGGGACGATATGTGTAGAATGATAATACAAGATCAGGCATTCTGAGCAATACTACCTACTTCTCTCATCTACAACCATTGCTCGCTTTCACATTAAGTGATTCTCCACGTCTAGGGGACGGTATCGAAGTCGGCTTACCTTCTTCACAAGACCGTGGTCGGCATTTGGGGTAGGTATTTCGACACAGGACAAGTGATGGATGTCAAGAGCAAACCCTGGAGAGGTCACGCTACAACAACACCACGGCACTGTGTGACTTGGGACCTGGGAACTTAATAATCTCTTTTGTATAAAGGCTGGGCGGAAGGATTTATTAGCTTTTATTAAAGCTACTGGACGGCTTGTGGATAGTGATAAGGATAAGGATAGTTGAGGATTTTTCTTTTGTTGTTTTGCTGGATTTTAGCCTTGCGGCTATTAACGGTCTTTTTACGTTCTGAATCCCCGTAGAGAATACAGTGTTAGTAGGATATATAGGTTGTCTCTAGACTGGGGGGGGGCTAGTCTGGTAAGGGGCGGAAATACCTGTAGTTTATAGTACTAGTAGCTTTAGATAGCTGCCTTGCCATAGGCCTAACGGCCTCCGTGCAAGTAATGAAACCAGAAAAAAAAAATATACAATTTTATTAATACCCACCGCATCCCTACTGTAGGTACCCCGTGGTTACTCCGTAACTGGCCCTTCACTCAACACATCCACTTGCATAGGTCTATACAGTGGCTCTTTTCTGGTATACAAGAGGTGTCCGTACTGTGTAGAGTGATGGCGGAATTATCCTGGGCCTAGTAGCCTGACAGGCCACAGGCGTGATGAGAAGATACGAGGATGCCCTTGATCCACCTAGGGTGAGACTGGTTCAACGGCGGCCAGGCATTTAACAATGCGGTGCATGAGCCCGTCTCTCTGTCTCCATACAACACGACCACACATCCATTGACTTAGCTGCTGAACGACAAAATATTCTTTCGTCTCCTACCATTTTGGAGCGCAAACACCAATGTTATGGTCTACTGGTCTCGCTCCGTGACAACACATCGTGCTCAGCTGCAGCTGCTGACTTGGACACATTCACAATGGCATTCTTAAGTATGGTAGTTGGTCTCCCGATTGCCTACGTCTTGTTCACTTTTGCCTATCAAATTATATATTTCCGCTTCCTTCACCCGCTGCGAGACTTCCCTGGAACATTCTGAGCTTCCGTCACGCGTCTGTGATTACGTACCATAATGTCAAGGGCGATGAGGCGACCACGTTCCAGGAGCTACACCGCATTCATGGTCAGTAGCAACAGTCGACGCCATTTGAGTGTTGAGTGAGATGAGTTGAATTTCATCCGAGAGCCAGGACCAGTTATACGCATAACACCCACAATGTTGCTCGTTAGCGACGCCATCAAGCTGTCGGACGTTTACAACCGGCATGCCAGCAAGTCGCAGCATTACATCACAGGTAGTTTTGTCAAGACCGAATCTTTGTTCAACACGCAAGACACCAAGCAGCATGCATACTTCCGGAAAGTCGCGGCGGGGCCTTGTAAGACTATTCCCACATGGCTTTCTTCCCATACTAGCTACACCCTGGCCAGAATACTGAAAATTGGGACTATGGAAGACTCGTTCAGTAACGTGAAGAAGATGGAGCCGCTGATCGACGCGAGAATTGATGACTGGATTGCGAAACTCGATGAGCGCTTTACTGGGACGGGGAAGCAGATGGACTTTACGCCGTGGGCTGTGTTTGTTGCGTACGATATCATCTCTGAGGTTGGTTTCGGAGCCCCTTTTGGGTTTATTGAGAAAGGTAGCGACGTGAGTGGCCTAATCCAAGGATTTTGTGATGGTCTGGTTAGTGCACCCACTGAGGAAAGAAATGTGGCGAAGTACCACGAAAACGACATAAGGCCACCACGGGGTTCTTGCTGACGCCTGATCAAGACACCTTTTGGTATTCTCGCCCGCCTGTACCCCTTTACCAACTGGGTCAAAAGCACCTTTCTCGGCAAATACCTCGTCGCCAGCCCAGAGCAAGATTCAGGCATCAGCACGCTGATGCGCTTTCGCGACCGGCTCATCAAGCAGCGCTACCAGAACATTGCGGACGGCGTACCCACCAAGCTTAACCTGTTGTAGAGTTTCATCGACGCGCGTGACGAGAATGGACAGCCGCTCGACATGGACTACATCAAAGCGGAGATTCTTCTAGTGCTCTTGGCGAGCGCCGATACGACCGGTACTCAGCTCCAGGCGTTGATGATGTATCTGGTGAAGAACCTACGTGTCTACGAGAGGCTCATGGAGGAATTGGACTCAGCGACGCGCGAGGGACGGGCTGCCGGAAGCTCCTTCATACGAGCAGGTCATGGAAAATTGCCCCTACTATCCGGCGTGCATCAAGGAAACGGGCCGCTTAACTCCATCGGCGCCGAACACCTTCCCTCGGCTTGCACCGTAGGGTGGCCTCGAACTGTTGGGCAAGTTTGTACCAGAGGGCACCGAACTAATGTGAGTGCTTGGCTTGAACTGAAGACTGCATACTTCCTGGTGACGATGAGAGTGCTGATGAAATCACATATGCAATTTATGGCTCGTCTACCGCGAACCCAACATCTACGGCGCCGACGCAGAAATATTCCGTCCTGAGCGCTGGCTTGATGAGGCTGCTGCCAAGACGTACAACAAATACAGCATGGGTTTTGGATACGGTGAGAAGTCTTCTAGATGCTTCTGCGCCATCTCTTTACCCTGTTCACAATATGAGACTAACGTCAGCGACATTTTAGGAGCCCGAGTGTGTCTGGACAAGGACGTGGCGATGATGGAGCTCTATAAGGCGCCTCTACGATTCTTCCGCAGTTTCACCCAGGATATTGTGAACAAGGATGAGTCAGGCAAGTATGTGATCAAAGGCGGCGTGTCGTATTTCGAGGACATGGTCGTCCGCATATCGCGGCGGGCGGCCGTTGCATGAGCTTGCTGTACGTGTTTTGTGATCGAGTTGCTCATCGTCGTCTGAAAATACACTGTTTCCAAGCGCACGGACAAGAAACCGAATCTCACAAGTATGGCGCAAAGTACTTTCGAGCAGGGCGTATACAAAATTCGGACTACGTTGAGTCTGACTTGCTGTATGGGTACGGGAATAAAGTAAATGCTTTGTCGAAACATCTGACGGCTATGGCTTTTGGTCTGGCGTATCTATTGGAGCCGTCATATCTTAAACCCAATGCAGTGATTTGCAAGGAATGTTAAAATCTTTATCCACATCAGTGATCGGTCGCCCGATGCCTTCAGCCTTCGAATGTTCACCGTTGTAACTCCCCACCCCTGGCAATCTATGTTTGCCTTTAGTCTGCATACCGTGAGCCCCATTGTAGGAAACCTCAAAGGTTCCCGCCTGATTTAGGAAGTCGCTGTGCTCCGAAAACTTGAAGCCTGCAATGTACCGGTTCCTGAAGTCTGGGTACTCACTGATGGCACGCTGCGCGGCTTTGAAAAATTTGTAGCCGTTGTACAGTAATGCAAAAGCCTGTCGTTCTTTTACATTGTTGCTTTGTCGACGGACGAGTAGATCAGTCTCTGGCGTAGCTCCCACCTCGGCGTAGACTTGCGGCTCGAGAGCTTCGAGTGAAGACTCGATGACAGTAGTGAATTTCAGGGTGTTAAGTGTCGAAAGGCTGCGAAAGAGCAGAGCAAGTGTCCAGAAGCTTAGAATTTGGTCATGCAGTGCGCTCCGGTTTTGCTGCTTGTCTCGGCCTGCCCACTATTGAAAGCGTCAGTAATCATTGATCCGAAGCCATGGTACGTTGATGACTACATTCTTCCCCCGGGAATTGCGGAACTAGGGGACATACTGTTTCCGGGATGTGCAACAAACTGGGACGGCTGCCGTCTCGAATAACTCCGAAGAGCCCAATATTGCTCACGGGCTTAGGGACTCTGGCTTCAGGAAATCCAAATTGCCAGAGCGCCCGCTCTGGCTCTGGAGAAATGGGATCCACGTAATTCTCGTCCAATGGAATGTAGCCAAAGTCAGTGAGATACCGCACCGTCTTGTTTGTGTTTGCAAAAAAAAAAAAAAAAAGGCTCGATGGATAATGTATAGTTGAAAACAGAACAGCCGCATTGGCCTTGAATCCATGGTTGTTGCTCCCTTTCCCCCCCCCCTCTCCCCAAAAAAAAAAAAAAAAAAAAAGGGGGAAGACTCAGCTCGTCTTCGCAATGTAATAGCATAAGAATTAGCAGAATCATCTAGTGGTCGACAAACTTTCTCATCTTGATGCTATAAGGAATATGCTCTCAGCCCAGTCCACTGCATGGGCGCCATAAAGCGTGGAGCACCAAGTGATGCAGCCTCTTGAGGACTCGTCTTCAAGACCGGCACCGAGGTACAACGTGCACTGTCCGTTCTGAGCCAATATGAATACCGTCTCTGAGTCAGTGGTGTTGTACCACCACCGTGGAAGAGTCTGTTGGTTGAGTTGGCTGGAGAGAGGAAGCGAGACACAGCCGACCATCCCGGCCACGGAGGCAAAAACAGCCAGGACGAGAGGAGGAGCTGAGAACCACATCTGTGTGGTATTGTTTTGCAGTTGATGTGTATTTGTTTAGTGAGGAAGAGTAGGTGCAAGGATGTAAGAAGGCACGCCCTCTAGAGCAAAGATGAAGAAAATGGGGAGTGGCATGGTTTGGGGCTTTAGAAAGCAACGTACTGCCCACGATGTGCAGGTTCATGTACCAGGAAAACAGGCTGCTTCAATTGCAGATACACCCTTTTTACTGGCTTGAATGCAAATACTCACAAACAAAATTGAAGTGCTGATGGGACTCGACTTGGGGATTCGCCCAAAAAATATACGTTGGTCTTGCCTTGCGCACACTTCACAGGCAAGCAAGCTCCTTTACTTTTGGAGGATTGGCATATTCTGTACTCAGCTTACTCAAAGGACCTCACTAGTCTGTGAATATCCAAATTGTTCACTTGCTTAAGAATAACCAGGGGCCACTCAGGCAGGTGGTTCAACTGCTAGTAATTCATTATTTCTCGCTCATTCCTAAGGCTTATCGAGGTTATCTTTCTAACTTAAGGACAGTCTGTAGTGTCTGGGTTCTGGGACCCCTTGCATCTCTAGAATGTAGGAATCAAATGAGTATAGATGACCTTTCTCTTCTCCTGGAGCATTTCGTCAGACCCGACGGAGACATCCTAGCCCTCACCGGCGAGTGAGACAACCCGCAACAAGAAAGATATCGTCAGAAGAAAAGATCACAAGTGGCACGCAGGCGGAAAATTCAGTAGAAGGGGTGGCTTGTATTGGCTCAGAATGAATATCGGGCTTCCCATTCAGCGGGAAGTCTTTGTGGGCACTATGAATACCTAGTCCATCGTGCCTGCCTTCAATATCAGCCGCGTGCTGAGACCCAAAACGACTGTATTGCTTGCGTACCTTAATATACATATCTGAAGTTTGGGTTTTCCAAGTCAGTCATGTCTTTGAAAGCCGTCTCGTCCAGATCGGGTTGGTCTTCGCCCTGCTCGAGCAGTTTGCGGTCACGGCGCTTGTTCTCCTGGCTCATCAAGAGTCGGAAGCCGAAAATGACCGCTATTCCCGTCATGTGGCAGAAGATCATGCTGTCTATGCCGAGTGGATATTCTGGAGCTTGCTCGGTCTTGAAGAAGAAGGGCCCAGCGATATTGCCTGAAAAGCATCCGTCAGCGTAGTGCCTGTAGCTGAAGGAGAGAGAACTTATAGATTCGTCTCAACCCAACACTTACCAGTACAGTATCCCAGGAAGATGCATGCATTTGTTACCACCTTTTTTGTATGGCCTGCCGTATTGGCCGTTACAAGACTGAGAATTAGCACAAATGCGGCGTTATATGGCCCTGTTAGGTAGTAGCACCACAGCCTAGCTATACGCTGATCGGCAGGCACAAAACGGAGCCCAAAAGTTCCCGCAACGTTAGGCAGCGTGTACAGAATCGCGAACCAGCACCGCGTATCCTTCTGCAGCTTCGTGCTGAAGTAGTCGTTCAGATACACGCAGCTCAGAATCGACAGTGCGATCAATGCACCGTACGGTACTTGCATCAGTGCGGTCACAAGTGTGCTGAAGCCAAAGCCTTTGATGATGAGAGTTCCGAAGTTGCTGATCCCGCCGTTTGGTGTGTTCTGCAACACGCCCATCATGAAAAACAGGTACGTCTTTGGATCTTGAAACGCCTCGATGAGCTGGTACAGTTTAAACTGCTTGTTCTCTACGCCAGTCTGGTTGCCACTCAATCTTTCCACCGCAATGCGTCGTTCGCGCGGAGACAGCATTGAGGCGGTGACGGGCGAGTCCGGCAGGAAGATGAAGAGCACTATGCCCCAGATTGAGCAAAGGGTGCCGATGATGATGAACTCATATTTCCAGCTCGGTAGCGCGCCGCGGATCTGGCCGATGCCGTAGCCCAGAAGCCCTCCCAAAGCAATGCCAAAGCCGTTTGCGGTGTACCAGAGGCCGATCCGCACGGGTTGCTGCCTCCTGGTGTACCACATGGAAGTGATCAGAATGAAACTGGGGTCTGAGCATGCCTCCGCTGCGCCAGAGAGTGCTCTCAACACAGCCAACGTGGCAAAGTCTCTGGCTCCAGCCTGTGCTATTAGCAGCACCCCCCACAAGAAAATGTTAAATCCCAGGTACTTGGCCACAGGCAAGCGCTGCAAGAGGAAGTTTGTCGGGAACGCCCAGACCAGGAAGCCGAAATAGAATATTGATGACAGCCAGTTGTATTCGTTCCCGACAAGGTTGAGGTCCTCGCGGATGCCGAAAATTGCTGCATAGGACAGAGTGGTCTTGTCTATGTAGAAGAAGGCGTAACAGACGGCGAGATACGGGATGATCATGAGGTCAACTTTGCGGACAAGCCGGCGCTCTTCGTCGGGTGTGTATGGCTCCGGCGAGGTGTGGTCGAAGAGCGCCTGCGCAGTGTCACCGCCGGCTTCTGGTGTAGAGGAAGCCGACTTGGCTGGAATCCCTGCTTCAGCTGCAATCTCATGGTGTACAGCTTTTGACGAGTTATCATCGCTCTTGAGGTTCCCTTCCAACGGCAGCACAGGAGCTTGAGGCTGTTGAGAGGCTTCCCCGTCTCTTTGAGCAGCCCGACGTATCTTGAAGGAGGGCATCGTGAGATCATCGAGATGGTCTCGTTGACCTGACTGGATCTTCCAAGTCAAAAGTCAAAGACGGGGAGTTGGAAAATCAGAACGTAGATGGTGACGAAGTCCCACCAGTCCCACCCAGGTGCCGTTGTTCTGCCGGTGATCGTCCCCCCTCTCGGGGCTCTCGGGCCAGTGTTGAGGCGAATTATGTGCTGCACTTTGGAGAAATCGGCGCTCTCGTCACGAATTTGTGGTGCGGAGTTTGACAAGGGTCAAGTATGGCGACTGTTGGGTGAAGCAGCTTTCGAATTTCTGGACAACGGAAATAAGGGATCCATGCTGAAGTCGCGAGAATTGCTTGGATGCCTGCTGTAATGCCGCCGTTAATCGGTAATCAGGAGCGGACCAACGTAGTTTCTACGTTTAATTTTGCCTAGGCCTCGGAGGTCTCTACATGACTATGGAGAATTATTGGTAGAGTGAGACTGCTACTCCGGACTAGTATTGAATCACACAGCCACTTGAGCAACACCTCACTGCTTCCATATCAGCTCTACAACCTCATCAAGCTCTCCAGTTTTCCGGTTACCTGTGAACATATACAGCTGTTTGAGTCCTCGGCCATCATCAGATGTCTCTGCATCGATAAGCTTATAGCTCTTCTTTTTCTCGGTCGGTATCTTCTCCCTCAGTGGCCCGAGGGTGAAGTCATATTCCGGACTCATGTCGCCATAGATATTCTCGAAGGTGTGTTCTGTTCTCTCGAGGTTGATGCTTTTCAACACATCTGATGATTATACCACAATTGAGTATCCGTTGGATAGAACCGAGTCTGTCCCGAACACCCATCGCTGAAGAAAACATGAGCCACAGAAGTTGGCTGCTAGTGACATCTTAACGACTGGAGCATGATACCAGTTCTTCCAGTGATGGAGGTTAAGCGGCTCCACGCCGGATTCGAAGTAGCCACTGATTTCAACCAAAAGGTCGTGCTGGTATCTATGGTAGGAAGAAAACTCAGTACACTATGTACATCTAGGCGCAGGTTTGAAGCAATGGAGAGCAAGTACACCACTTACAAACCAGGCAGGGACGTTAATTTTGCTCGTGAATGGTGATAGACGCAATTCCGCAACAGAATGTCTCCAAGATTCTCCGGAGCCTCATCTAGACACGCCGTCGCCTGCTCAAGGCTTCCTAGCTTTCTTGCAAGGCTGACGGACAAATATGCTCCAGCCCCGCCGTACGCTATGATGCCGAAGTTCCTTACGGACCCGAAGTCCTCAGAAAGAGTGCCCACGTACTTGTCGACCGTATGATCCAGCTGACTGAGCGCGCTGGCAAGAGGCCTGAGATGCGGGAAGAAGGTGTCGTCGCCGAGCAGGCCAAACCATTTGGTCTCCGGTCCGCTACTATTTACCATTTGTGTCAAGACAAGGAAATGAGTTTGCGAAGCTGACGTCAAGTCGTTAAGTGGCGCGATGAAATGTGCCTGGGTGCCCAAGTCTCGATATAAAGCCTGCAGTTGGAGGGATTCGGATGGGCGTTTAATGTAGTCTTCGACCATCACATACAGCTTCGAATCTCTGCCGGAGGCCCAGTGTGCTATTGACTCGATGGTTATCGACATGTTCAGCCTGCTGTATGTTGTTGCCATCCCAAAAACAAGCTCGGGAAACTTCTCTCTTGAAGCATGCGGCTTGGGGGTCGAGAGCCTCAGAGGCGCACATGCTGGAAGTAAGATGTCTTCGCTCGACGCTGAGCCTTGCCCATCGACCTGAATTTTGACTGAGTCCACTATCAGTGGTTCATCGATCTCAGTCACTTGCTCCCTATCGAGATCTGGTGAGCTCCCTGTCTTGATACATTTTCGGGAGTAAATTATGTCTTTAGTCAGATCAAGCGATAAATCGTGCTTCGCCCGCCAGAGCAAGTCGATAATTATATGACTGCCGTGGCCGTCCAGTATAAGCAATTGCTTTTCTGTTGAGTCCCTTGGTTGAGTCTTCGGAATAAAGACTTTCCGAAGCCATTCTAGTGCCGTTGAGTTGCTGGTCCACGCATTTTCTGTTGCTGTGAATAGCCAATCCATGTATAGGTCCATTTGTAGAGGAAACCATTGTTATTGGACCGATTTACCCTTGTAGATGACGAGCGGAGGAAGAGAATCGCCACTAGCAGAGATACACTCGATAAAAGAAGTCCAAATGCGGGAACCAGAGTATTTTCTCTGAATTAAACTGGATTTAGCCTTTCCGAGGACTAATTCATTGCTTCCCTGGCCCTCAATCATACCCGCTTTGTCCATATTCCAACGATTAGCCGGCTTGATCTATTGAATCTCTGGGATAGCCAACCTTTGGAACTAAGACTTAGTATTATAGCCCCATTAGTCCTTTTTGAGTCTATACGAAAGCTGCGTTGAGTCTTAAGCCTTAGATCCCTCTCAAAAAAAGCAATCATCCAGTGCTTCCCAAGGTGTATTGAGTCCCCTTTGGCCTGAAGAACTCTCTCAGCAGAAGTCCTCGACTCTTTGTGGATCGGTGGTAGGCCTAGATTGGCTTGAGAGATGGGCCGATTGGCTAGCTCGTCCTCGTGATGGATGGAGAGTCTTTGAATTGATTGATAGACGATTCTTCGTGGTTGTCTTCCGGCAAGTCGATTTTGAAGTGTAGCCCTTGGAATATCCTATTTTTTCGAGGCCCTGCGTACAGATGTCCCATTTTGAATAGCCATAAGGGCCGCAACAATATCGTCTTCGGCAAAAGGCTTTATGAGGATATGATGAAGATCTACTGGAAATCACAAGTATAATGGATGAAAATTGAGCGAGTTGTCCTCTTCTGAAGGTTGGTGGTTGAAGTGGCCGTATGCTGTTTAGGGGTGGCCGGATTGTGGGTACATGAACTTATCTGAACGTCTACAAAATGTGCGATACCTCAGCTATACTGGGTGACACCCGGTTTCTGCATAGAGTCAATGCAAATGATGTTTGCTGAGCCCATGCGAGTCTTTTTGAGTCTGGAACTCAACGACGTTTTGCGAATCCACCACAACGAGTCGGAGTGAAAGTTAGAAGACAACAACAGAGGGGAAATATGACAAGACCAAACCAGACGCCGAACTTTCTCGCGCTTGTAAATGGCAGGTTTCTTGAGGTATATCAACTGCGCATGGCGCGACGACCTATGTAGAGATATTGATGTGACCGTTGGTTTATTTCCCCCTGCCCCAGGCGCCATCCGCAGAATTGTGACCAACGACAGTAACCTAGGGAAGATTCGAGCATGATAAATAGGCGCTCAGATCTGTCTTGATCTCTCTTTGATTTCTATTTGACTTATGCAATCGAAAGCACCATTTATTCACTACTTTGTGGACCTACTGGCCACCCGCAAGAAATTGTGCGGCATCATGTTCAGTACTTCTTTAACCACAATTGTTTTGTCATTATGGGCCTGTATGCGACTTCAAGTAACATGTTACAACAGCCTCGGTGATCCCTGGGCGTATACATCAGCGGAGCCCGTTGAAAAATGGCTGCCCTACAACACTACCGCCGAGGTCACCAATTGTTGTAGTCCTAAGGACTTTTGTATATCCAATGGACTGTGTATGGACTCCGTCATCGACAACATGATCAGTCAACAAGGCTGTAGTGATAAGGACTGGGGCGCGTCATGCCAGAACTATTGCAGCGGAAAATAAAATGAGCAATCTTCCTCCTTCGTTCTAAGAAATTGTGCATCTAAATTAGGACGTGAGTAACCCTTGCTAACCAGATGCGACATTCCTAGGTGATGACGCGGGACTTTTCTTTTTCTGGCAATGTTATGGACAGTTCCACTGCTGCGGAAGCAACAGGTCCATCCAACACATGTTGCGGTGACAAAGACGTCGACAATTTTCAACGCGACAACGGCCACCAGTTTCACCTTCCACCATCAACTTTACTCGGAACATCTACAATTATTATCACGTCTTTGATGTCGACAGGGACCGCAACAGCAGGAAGCAGTAGCGCAACGTCAACCAGCACTGAGACAGACAACGGGACAGCCAAAGCCACGACCACAAGTGCTGGGCCCACGAGCAACTCGACAAGTGATGGGTCCCTATCAAGCAGTAAATTTGCCGGATTAGGTGTTGGTGAACCGTTAGCAGTCGGCTTCATTGGAGCCATCTGCTTCTTGGCTTTACAGATGCGGAAAAGGAGAGGCACTAGCCAACCTGTTAAAGGAGACTTATCTGGTGATGGTCCTGGACAACATCACCAACCCGCAAATCTTGCAACAAATCTTGATCCAATTCAGTGGAACTCGAGAGGCAGCTACAAGACCCCTGAGCCAGCGAACGCATCGTTATCATATCCTGGGTATCATAATGGGTCTCACGATGGAAGAGAACGGTACTATGAGCGAAACCCGGCCGAACTCGACGCTGTTAGGCCAAGGGCAGAACCATAGACAAGAGCGGCGCAGGTGTACATCATGTCTCTAGGAAGTGAGCTAATACATTATATAACAATCATCACGGTAGCACTGATAGAATCGAGCAAGGTTACAAGTACACTGACGGGATAGATGGCGGGAACGGTCATACGAAACTTTAGACCGATGTAGTCTTAAAGAAGGTGGGTTACCTTTGGGAAAATTTGGTGCCGTTGTCCAAAAGCCGTCAAGCAGTATATTGTCCTTGTGCAACGTACTTCCAGTCCGAGAAGTATGCTGGCGTTGTTCCCTGGCCACCGTTCCTTGTGGCATACACCCCCACAAAAGTGCCTGTGTACACATATCAGCCAGTACTCATCCGATCCTACTTGGGTAGGCGGGTACAAATTCTATATGATGATACTAACCTGTAAAACCATAGCTCAGCGCATCATTCGAAGCATATAGAATCGTATGCATCTCAGTCTCTGCAGCAGCTGGCCCCACTGCGAAAGAAAAGTGTGTTGAGTTCGATGATCGAATCTCGAACATCAAAGTGCTCGTTGTCCATGAATCGGGGACGGGAACGATGATAGGATCGGGAACGTCGACGCTCGAGATACCTCTGTAGCGGATTTGAGGAATAAGCGTGCCAGAGTCTGTTGGCTGTGTGGACGCTGTTCCCGCAATCACCGAAGTGCTCTCGTTTGCTGGTAGCAAGACAACGCCGAGATCCAAGTGATGGCTCTGCGTCAGAAATGCAGTCACACCTGCTTCTTCTCCAAGAGTCGTGGGCGAGTATTCTAATGTCACTCGGTACGTGAAGAGTGTGTCTTGCTGGCGGCGACCAACAAAGGTCTGTCCGTCTGGACCGGCGTAATTCCCGTTCAGGCCTGTGAGATTGAGTGTTGAGGGGAGGAGCTGGAACGTGTTGGGATGGTCTTCTGGGGAGATGGTGAAAGAGGACTCGTTTGGAAACCTCCAGTACGTGAAATGCGCTGGAATCTGCGAGCCAGGCGCAAAGTCGAGATCATCGCCCTCGTTGATAAATGGCCCGGAGCCCTGAATGTCTGTGTTCACAGACGGGAACTCCCAACCACTCTCCTCTCCGCTAACGTTCGTCCAAACGGGAAAGTCATTCTCCGCCCATGTGACAGCCGTCAGAACAGTCTCTCTCCCCATCGGATAATGGACATACTCTGGCCCAGACCTCGTCGCCAACGCCACTCCCCACCAAGTCCCACTCGGGTCCTGGAACAAGTCCGCATGCCCGACAGTCTGGAAGTAATTTGTGGTGTTGACCGCGGTGAGCATCGGATTTGAAGGGTTGCTCTCGTAAGGTCCGGTCAAATTCCGCGAGCGAGCTGCTGTGACCATGTGCCCGAGGCCAGTCCCGCCCTCCGCTATCAAGAGATAGTACCAGTCGTCCTTGAAATAAATGTGCGGTCCTTCGGGGGCCTGACCACCAGTGCCATTCCACAGAGTCTGCCATTCACTGAGGACGTCGCCAGTGTCGAGATTCACCGAGGCGAGTTTCAGGTCCTGAGACACTCTCCAATAATACGATCCAACGATGTACGAAACACCGTCTGAGTCCCAGAAAGGCGAAGTATCGTAGCCAAAGAAGGGAAAGTGTACTGCGTTGGACCAAGACAGAGGGTCGTATGGGTCCGTGGACTTGAAGATCACGTTGTCCCATCTTGTTGAGTCGTTCACTGGTCGCTTGTCATCGAAAACCAGGGTCGTCACAATCCAGAATGTGCCATTGTTGTACCTGATTGCTGGTGCCCAGATGCCACTTTAAAATCGAACTGATCAGCCTTACTCGCGGCTCTTCAGACACGATGCACATACCTTGTCGAGCTGTTGGTGTAAGCCAACCCAGGCAATTGCTCCTCTCTGTTCAACACGTTCGCTAGTAAGGTCCCAGCTGTCAGCACCATTCAACAGAGATCTCGGATGCTAAGAAAGGCTGAAAAGGCCCAAACTATACTTACCTATCAGCTTCCAGTTCTGCAGGTCTTTACTAGCGTGGATGGGAATTCCCGGAAAGGCGTTGAAGCTAGAAGAAGCACAGAAGAATGTCTCGTGCCACTCCGGAACGAATATGCAGCTTGGATCAGGGTGGAACCCAGGAAGAATTGGGTTGTAGAAGGTGGAATTTGCAGCGAATGTGAAGACCGGCAGGAGAAGGGAGAACAATCGCTGCCACATAATGATTTCGTTGGCAAAAGATAGAGTGCCAGCGGCCGCTCTTTAATTCAGAGACACAAGCTCGTGCTCCGATGTGCGAGCGGCCCAGCGCCCATATATCCATAACTCGGGTGTATCTACTCCGTGAGGCCATAATAGCAATCCGTGGAGACTAGCAAGTGACGAGTGGCCCCGCACTGAGTCCTGGTGAGTTACTGGCGTCGACCGGCTAAACCGTGTTGCTAGGGGAGGGGGGAACCGGTAAATATCATACATATCTAAAGTTGCTCATGCACATGTGCAGACGATCCAGCTATTTCTATATTTGCAATCTTGGGCCCGGCGTGTGCCAGACTGATCAGATGCCACACAATTACAACAAGCAACTAGGTCTCAAGGTACCCCAGACCGCTCTGCATCAACCGAATACAATGTCGCATATTGTTCGAAATAGTAGAGTTTGAGCAAATTTCAAGGCCACATCCGATTGAGTGGACCAGGCATCCGAGTAGCAACCATTACCTGACCTCGACGTAACCATCCAAGATACACTTAAGATAAATAGCTCCAGCACGGTATTGAGCCACTGAAAATCTGCACTGAGCGGCATATCTCCTATGAAGCAGAGCTAGAGGAGCTCGGTGGCCTTTTTTTGGGGGGGGGGGAAGGGGGGGGTGTTGATTATCTTCATGACAGTCTCTGGTGCAAGATCTCGAGAGTGGCCCAAAAAGCTATGAGGGCCGTGCTGATGTATTATAATACTTTGTGGGTGAAAGACACTCGTTGACAGGAGCTGTCCATTCCTGAAAGACATGGGAGGCAGAGGGTGAATCTCTAAGTTGTTCAAGTATGTGCATGGTATTAGATGGGGAGAAACAGACAGATTTACAACAGACTAGTATGTCAAAATCGCACATTTGACCATGTGCAGCTTGTTCTGCCTTCTCGTGTACACAAAACCTGGGCGACGTCTGGTGGAGGATGGTCTGCAATACCCGACCGAGGGAAATTTAAGAAAATCACTTTGAGATAATTTGACTACCATTACTCTCACTTTGACAATGGCTGGTAGCCGAGTATGCACCTGGCAAGACGATATGTGATGGCTTCAGGTTTTGGTGCATGCTGTTTGAAATCATTTGTCAAAGCAGATGTTGCTGACCAAGGCCATCACAAATCCGACAAGTGCCGAAAACCGGCCTCATTGGGCCGTGGAGAGACGAGACGACTTGACGGCGATCTCTTATAAACAGTGTCAAGAACACGTTGACCTCACTCTTCCTCAAGATCAAGTTTCTCACTCATCTTGTTTAAAATACTTGTCTAATATTAGGACTCCCTGTCGAAGATGTCTCATATCACCTACACTTTTCCTTCACCAGCAGCGGGCTATGAGACTGCACCTCCCCTACCAGACGAGGTGTCCGAAGACGGCAAGAGTCTCAAAAACCCAGAAACTGGCGTTCTTAGCACAGCGTACGAGACCTTCGTTGACCCGGTAGAGAAGGGCAGAAGAGGTGGTTTGTGAGTGGCCCCGACCCCAAATTGCTGGCCAAGTGCCTGCTAACAGCAACCACCAAGCGACATACACGTCTACTACACGCAATCGCAAATGGAATACGCGCGGCAGCTCTATGATCGAATCAGGCGCGAGTTTCCCGAGCTTCGAATCTACAAATTTTGGGACAAGGCGGTGGGCCCGCATCCATTCGCGATGTTCGAGGTGAATCTGTTCACGCCGGCGCAGTTCGGGGCGTTTGTGTCATGGCTGGTCATTTGGCGCGGGGAGTTGTCAGTGCTGGTGCACCCGAACACGATCGTCGAGGAGGGCGGGCTGCTGTCGGAGGCGGAGCTGCGCAATCACACACAGAGGGCGACGTGGATGGGCGAGAAGGTGCCCTTGGATGTGAGTATGTTCCTGAAGTGGAGGCAAAAGGAAACCGAGGAGAGGGAGAAGGGCAAGCCGAGTTTCGCATGAGTACCGTTGTGTGTGTTCGAGAGAAATACACAACTAGGACCCTCATAACTTCAGAGGCCAATTTTCAGGAGCTTCGATGCCGCATACAAGATATCTCAGGCGGGAATAGGAAAGCTGAATTCTTGAGTGCTACACCAAGACATGTTGAGGATGAAAGACTGTACACGGACATCGTGACATGATCGCTGACCACATCAGCATTCTAGCTGCAAGCAGTCGTTTCTCACTCACGATCTTGTAAGGCAAAGATAGTAAGGCGGAAAGGCCACGGCATCAGGAGCAGCTCTTTAAGTTGGTGCTTCTAATATGCGTGGCAGCTTGAGGAGTTCACGGGTACTCATCTAGAGGCGGCGCCATCCCTGTAGCTGGGTGCCATCCGGGCCATTACGCCCGTTGTCCGCAAGACCCTGTAAATGCTGTCAAAATGCGGCTGACTGATTGGCTTAGACGTCAACGTGCATGAGGCTGTAGAACCCCTGCGACGTCTACCACTTGTACAAAAAGTTGGGCTGTGAAACCTCATTGCCCAGCCACCTAGGACACTCCATCTTACTCGCGCGATCAACCTGCCAGTCACAAGCACGAAAGACTGTCATCGGGTTGTCAATTCGAGCGGCACGAAGCCTCCTTTTCTTTGTGGAAGCGTTGGGCGCCGGCCCTTCATCTTTCAACGCCATCAGGGACTTGCCAACCTACCCTGCGACCTCGACTCGCGACACAAGTATCGACCAGTTCGAAGCAACCCTCACCGGTCCAGTCTTCTTCCGGCCCATATCGCGACGTTACAAACGTGCTTGGTAGGCCCAGCCGATTAATCTACGGCCCCTGTCTCGACGTCCCTACGCTGGTCGTTCACTCCAGAATAAATATCGGAATCACGACGATTGACCGCCACTCTCCTGATTTCGTAAATCCACCCAACGAATCCATCCCTTACCTCAACATACAACACACATCTCGACATGATGGCTTCCTCATCAACAGCAGACGTCCCGGCGGCGCCAGACGAACCTCCGCTACACTGGGACCGAACACACACGAACGCTTCGCTCACCAGACTTGGCTCCGGCCTCTCCATCAACGACATGCATCGACCGCGGAAGCTCAAGCTGCTAGTCGCTGCCAATGGACCCAGAGATGCAGCATATGCCCAGACTATAGCCGTTCGCCTCTCCAAAGACCCCCAGATCCAGGTCCGCGCCATTGTCGACGACATGACCCACCGACTAGCACAGGAGATTGCGTGTTACCAGAACCGAAGCCTCATCGCGGCGGATGGCTCTTCTTGCTCTGAGCAGATGGACATCATACATCGGAGGGCATATGAGCTGGTCGAATGGGCGGATCTACTGGTATTGGCTCCAATCACCGCCGACAACCTCGCCAAGATGATACATGGTATCGCAGACACTTTCCTGCTGGAGATCTTGCGGAGCTGGGACACGGCGAAGAGGATACTTCTGGTTCCTGGAATGTCGATACATGAATGGGAAAATCCCGTCACCAAGAAGCAGATGACGAAGCTCCACCGGAAATACAAGTGGATCCGAATCCTCCCGGCAATACAATGGCATTACGAACCGGCAGAGACTCCAGTGAAGCCGATGCAGAAAAAAGTGGTATGGACAGGTCTGAACGAGCTGTTGTCAACAATCAAGAATCAGTCGGATTTGTTGTCCCTTGGTCATGATGTGGATGCTACGACGCAGGCTGCTACGACTCAGGCCCAGATCACTGAAAGCGGGAAGAAGAACGAGACACAGCTACCAGCAGAGATATGGACCATGATCTTCGAGTACGTGGGGGATTGGGAACTTGCTCAGGCATGTGGTGTATACACCAGTCTACCTATCCCAACGGAACTTGGTTGGCGCGTGGATCCCAAGGACCCAACCGATGCTGTGTCCGTGTACCAGCATGAGCTTGAGTGGACAATCCTGGCTGCCAACACCGAGGCCATCTGCAAAAAGCTAGCTGAGGCCCCGGATTGCTTTCGGGAGCTGTCTGCTCTTGCCACCAAGCTCATCTTCAAATTCACTTTGATCGATGCACTCCGCTTTATTGAGAAATCTTGCCCGCACATGTTCAAGTGCTTTGACGGCAAGACGATTCCGACCAAAGCCTCTGCATACTATCCCCGGATCGAGATATTGGACTGGTGGTTGACCTCACCCAATTTCCTCGAGAAACAATACGACTGCGAGGCGCTCGACATAGCATCGAAACATGGCTACGTCCACGTCCTCCGCTGGTGGCGCCAATCCGGCCTTCCCCTCAAGTACACCCACGCGGCCCTCGAAGGCGCCAGTGGCCGCGGCCACATCGACGTGCTGGAGTGGTGGCGCGACACATACCGCGCGTCCCCATCCGAGATCGAGCTCAAACCTGGCAAGGCGATTCTCACCGCCACACAATGCGGTCAGCTCGAGGCGATCCGCTGGTGGGTCGGCAGCGGCCTCACCTTTGCCCACGAGGAGCAGGTCTGCAAGCAGGCAAGCCGATACAATAAAGTCGAAGTGCTAGATCTGTGGCGTGAGCTCAAAGGCGACGACAAGCTGACGTTCGATGGCGCCATCCTCACGGAGCCGACACTCTACTCGTTCACAAAAGTGCTTGATTGGTGGGTCGCTTACTCGCACGGCGAGCTACCCGGGATGGACGGGCGGCGGGCGAAGAAGGTCGAGTACAAGACGATGGATATTGAGGAGGCGCTCGAGGAGGCCTTTGGCGACCAAACGGAGATCAGAACGTGGTGGGCGCAGCACGGGCTCAACTTGGGGATTGGAACTACGCAGTGGATGATGGCGAGGGAACTGTGAACAAGCGGGTTCCCATTTGAGTCTGTGTTTTAAGCGCTACTTTCGGGAATCGGCATCATGGTAGATTGGAAAAAGGTCTGGGGCATTTGCACAAAGGACTGGCGCTTCGCATTTACATCGACATTGAGGGAAGATCACCTCATTGCACAGCACGGCGTTGGGCAGACTGAAATTGACACATCCAAGCTTCTTATAGACTATGACGAGCAGGCTTTTCATCGTATGTGAGTCTTGTGTGCACGTGATAGGGTGTACATCTTCTGATTGTAACAGCCTCTCACGAGTTGGCACGATATCGCCTCTGTGAGTGTGTCGATACCGCCGCCATTCTTGAAAGATGTGTGCATTTTGTGACTCTTTGATCGAGACAAGTCTATCTGCCCCTTTCACAAGACCCTTTCACAAGCTGCAAGGCACCAGCCCTATCTACTCATGGCGGTCGCCTAATGGGCGATTCAACCACGGATGGTCGGTCCAGTGGGCGGCCGTCAAGTCCATGATGCAGATGTATTTCAATGTTTCAGTGTTTCAGCCTCATATCTTTGCCCAGCATCAGGCTTAGATGTGATAGACAATGTCGACGACCAGCACAAAGGTAAGCTTGCATCCAATATTTAATTGCGCAGTGCGCACGCTGGGAACCCAGTCGCAACAAAGCCAATTTGGGACTTGTAAAAAGTCCCTGGCCCCCAGTGTCCTGTATCGGTGATGTCTGCTCACGCATGGCGCAAGGTAGGCTTGAGCTGCGGCTTTCTGTCCAGAGCCGTCCCAGAGCCGTCCGAGATCCTGTGAGATGTGGCGTGTCCTAACGTTCGATTTCTCAGGCTGCAGCCAAGTCGACTGGTGTACATGCCTCTGGCGCTAGTGGTGCTGCTTTCATACACGTCTGTTGGCGGAACAAGCCAGTTCATCCAAATTTGGCCGGGTTGCTCGGTATCAGCTTCTGCAGAATTTCAAGCTGCCTGACCTGCTGTCTCTTTCGAATGTCCTTCACATCACGCTTATCGCGCCGCTGGTTGTCTTGCGAGAAGATGACGGTATAGTCTGGAATCTTTGTGCCGGGCGGAATGATCGTTCGCGGGGAAATGGTGCAGTACTTTATACACAAGCAACGTCCGTCAGTACCTAGACAAGCAAGTCAAGCTAAAGGGCGCAAGCTCATACATCACCAATGACAGCTCCCTTTCCCACCCAAGCGCCAACACCAACGACGCTTCCCTCACCCACAACCGTGCCGCCAGCCTCAACAACCGCGCACGCCTGAACCGTCACGTAGTCTTGCAGCGTTACGCCGGCGCTGCCACCCGCGCCAGCTGGCGGCACAAGGCCGACGTGTGTTCGCTCCTGTACGATGCACCGCTTGCCAACGTCGACGGGGCCCGAGGTTGAGTCGAGCTTGGCGCGCGGATGTACGAGGCTCTCGGTGCGCAGCGTGATGGTGTGGGTGCCGGTGAGGATGGCGGACTCGGCGATGATGGCGGTGGAGGAGAAGCGCACTGGGGCTTTGGGGCCGGCATCTTTGAGGGGCGGTAGGATTGAGTGGCGTTTGTTGGCGGAGGAGGACATTGTGGTGCGCGGTCGTGGTGGGTGTTTGGGGTGTGTTTGTTTACCGGAGTGGTGGTTGTGGGAGGTTTGAAGGCATGCTGGACTGGTGTCGCGTGGCTGTTATTGTGGAGGCTCGTTCAGCCAACAAGAGTGATTGAATTTCACATTAGCCGATCGTGCCCCTCGTTTCTGGAGTGGAAACAGAGCTTGGAGCAATGTCGACGAAGAATATTGAAAGCAATTGAATGTCAACAAACATGCGCAAGCTCCGGGCCCGCAATGGCCGACGTTGAATCCGGCGCCGAGCGAACGCGGCAGGCTGTCCCTGACACCCGGCAAGTCGATGATGAGGTCCATGTGCAGGGGCCTTGCCACGCGGATCCACTTTCGAGGATGGAGCACTCTCCCACCAATCACAGCCCACTTGTTACAGGGCCAACCTAAGAGTTTCCGAGTCGCCCTCCTACTGCCACCACTAGCTCTCCACGTCCTACTTGCGCCAATTGGCACACCAACAACAGCTCGCACGAGCAAACACACAACCTACACATCCAATATGCTATCACGAACAACAGCACCGACAAAGGCCACGGCCAAGACTATCTCTCGAGCAGCCGCCGCGCAGCAGCAATCCCGAGGCTTCGCGACCGTTCAAGATGGCACCCCCGTGCGGCACTATGGCGGACTCAAAGACCAGGACCGCATCTTTCAGAATCTGTATGGCCGAATGCCGCCAGACCTGAAGAGCGCAAAGAAGATGGGCGACTGGCACAAAACAAAGGAGATCATACTTAAGGGCCACGACTGGATCATCGGCGAGGTCAAGGCGTCTGGTCTGCGAGGAAGAGGTGGAGCTGGTTTCCCGTCCGGTTTGAAGTGGGTATGTTCAAGTTCCCATGTCCTTCACCTTCGAGCTATGGCTGGAGGCGTAATTTTTGCTGACGAATGTGCTCACGCAGTCTTTCATGAACCCTAAAGGTTGGGAGAACGACACCAAGCCTCGGTACCTGGTCGTCAACGCCGATGAGGGCGAGCCTGGCACCTGCAAGGATCGCGAGATTATGCGAAAGGACCCTCACAAACTCATCGAGGGCTGCCTCGTCGCCGGCCGCGCAATGAACGCCACCGCCGCCTACATCTACATCCGCGGCGAGTTCGTGCACGAGGCCGCCATCCTACAGCAGGCCATCAACGAGGCCTACGCGGACGGGCTGATCGGCAAGAATGCCTGCGGCTCGGGATACGACTACGATGTGTACGTGCACCGCGGTGCTGGTGCGTACGTTTGCGGCGAGGAGACTAGCTTGATCGAGTCGCTTGAGGGCAAGCCAGGCAAGCCGAGACTGAAGCCGCCGTTCCCTGCCGCTATTGGTTTGTTTGGATGTGCGTCGACTGTGGCAAACGTCGAGACTGTCGCCGTCGCGCCTACGATCTGCCGGCGTGGTGGAAACTGGTTCGCACAATTCGGACGTGAGCGGAATCAGGGCACCAAGCTGTTCTGCATCAGCGGCCACGTCAACAACCCCGTGACAGTTGAGGAGGAAATGAGCATTTCCATGCGCGAGTTGATCGAGAAGCACTGCGGTGGTGTCCGTGGTGGCTGGGACAACCTGCTCGCCGTCATTCCCGGTGGCTCGTCTACACCTATCCTGCCCAAGGCTATCTGTGATGATCAGATCATGGACTTTGACGGTCTGAAGGATAGCCAGTCTGGTCTAGGAACTGCGGCCGTCATTGTCATGGACAAGAGCACTGATGTTGTTCGTGCCATTGCTCGGTTATCGCACTTCTACCGTCACGAGTCCTGCGGCCAGTGCACACCTTGCCGCGAGGGCAGCAAGTGGACGGAGCAGATCATGAACCGATTCCAGAACGGAATGGGCCGTGAGCGGGAGATTGACATGCTTCAGGAGTTGACGAAGCAAGTTGAGGGACACACTATCTGCGGTAAGTTCACCGTTGAAGTATATTTCCAATACCTGATACTAATTTCATCCTCTAGCTCTTGGTGAGGCTTTCGCATGGCCCATTCAGGGTCTCATCCGCCACTTCCGACCTGAGCTGGAGAAGCGCATGCAGGACTTTGCCCAGAAAACTGGTGGACCGGCTTTGACTGGTGGATGGCCGCACGACACAAGAGCGAGGGGTCACTTGGTCGCTCCGGGCCAGTAGAGAGGGGTCGTGATGGTGTGAGCATCGGTGATTTTTGGCTGGCAGCGGCGTACTATGGGTTGAGAAGAATGAAATGACCGCCTTGTACATTGCACATATACGTAGATCTTCCATTGCGAATGGACTGAACGGTTGTTGTTGCGTCAAGATCGTGTCTGTCTTACATGTCCTCGGTTGTCTCACATTGAGCTGTTCCCTCGAAGTCTGTTTTGAAAGTCTCTGGCCGGCTTACCACAAGGTGCAAAATTGGCATATTCATTTGCTGCAGGTAATTTGATAAGTCCAAGTGCTGCTACACGTTTCGGTCTTTTTTCTGGTCCTGACATCCGTCACAGGATCGAAGTCGACTGGGATACAAGTGTGGACTGAGCCGCCGCATTCTCACGCACTACGTGCCGAGCATCTATCTATGACAAATCCCATCTTCCTGGTCTGTCAGCAATACTCAAAGCAACGCATGTTCGGCATTAACAGCAATTCGAAACCAAGCATTTCGGGGACTGTGAGGGACAAATACCTCACATGCCCATTCGCAGGTAGCCTCAGGTTATTGAGAGTCTGAGCTGAGTGGCAAACGGCGACAGACCATGGCGTCGTCAAGGCTTCAGCAATTCATACGTTTCGGCACGGATGCTGGTGAGTCCTCTCAAACATTGAACACCTTTTGCGATCATCGCTCAACGCTGATCTGACAAGTAACAGCCGGCATCGAGCGTATACTTCGCATGGTGCAAGCAATTCTGATGGTGGTCCTCGCCCAACCCTTCCTATTCAGCGGCTTCACAAAGTTGGTCACATTCGGCAATCAACATTTGTGGATTGAGCCTCGCATTGCGAATATAACGGTGCTTAGCCAACTCCGTGGCAAGGTTGCTCTAGCCAGGCGGTTCTTCAGGATCTTCCGCTTTCTGGAGTCATTCCAGGTTGCACATGCCATCTACACGTCTTTATACACGCCACCATCAATCGCGACGCCGACTGACACGAACGGCAACGGGACAGCTACTGCGAGCGACGGCGGGAGTTCTGAAGCTAGAGTAATACAGGAGGAAGGCCCAGCTCACACATGCACAGACCCAAATTGTCGCAACTACCCACGGCCCAAATCAAACAGCACTCGTGCCCCCGTCGAAGCCTGGCTCGACATCTTCTCGAAAACCTTCAACGGGATGTATCTACTATTAGAAGCCGCTACGCTGATCGACGCACTCATAATTCCGGGGTTTTCACTCTTCGGCAGCACCTGGTTCCCGCTCCTGCACGTCGAAGCGCAGCGCTTCTGGCTCTTCGCGCTGGTGTGCGGGGTGGGCAGCGGGCTGGTCAAGCTCTTCAAGCTGGTGGCGTATGGCCCGCCGCCTGCTTCGATGGAGGATTATATGTGGCCTAGTGCGCGCACAAAGGCAGACGGTGAGGAGATGGCGGAGTGGGAGTTGCAGCGGGAGAGGATGCGGAAGATGGTTTGGGCACGGAGGGAGAGTATGAAGATGTGGAAGAGTGAGATAAGGACAAGAGGGTATAGGACTGCGAGGCGGTGTGTGGCTGATATTCTGGACCTCGTTGTGCCGGGGACTGCGGTGGGTTGGGTGAGTGTCGCGCCTGGGACGGTAGGTTTGTGCATGGTGGTTTCAACGTGGCTTACGGGTGTGGAAGTCTGGGAGAAGTGTGCAGAATAATACATAGAACCTTTCTGCACTAAATGCATGTCTTATACTAATGTAGACTCGGACACGTCGTGCCATCTTGAGATTGTCGAACTATACTATCGCATGCCCTTGTATTTTCGAACAGCATGACAGGCGTACCTACTCCCAGACAATAATGACCTTTTCAGCGCGATCCCTACAGATACTTGGTTGACTTCCAAGGTTGCTCAGGAACCTCCTGTCGACCAGCGAATCCTGAGGCTTGCGATCGATCAACAAACCGGACTTGTAAACAGCAACAGTCTCAGAGGGTGACAGGCTGAAAGCACTGAGATTACGCCGGAGCCCCATCTTTACACAGGTTTTGGCCAATCAATAATGCTTGCAGCTCACACAGTACAGGGATACCGGGATTGGCGTGCTGGCTTGCATCTTTCCAGGGTCACGTCCAAATGCAATCGTTTGACTGCAGCCGCTCTCTACCTCAAAGAAACCAACCACACATTGCACCTCGTTGGCAGCCCTCAACGCAACCTGCTCTTTCTTCACACTCCTTCACTTGAAGACCCTTAGCCTCAATGAACTGACGCACTCACCGAAGAAGCAAAGATGGCAGCCGAAGTGGCCGTGGACTGCGGTTACCTGTCCACCCACTTAGGCCTCGACGAGTCGACCCTTACCACGGTCGCGACTCAGCCAACGCCTGATGTTGTCCAGGCTGTCTTGAAGGCCTTCATACAGAAAGCCCGCGAGTCTGACGCGCTCTATGCCGAAAAGCTGCAGGTAGACATCGAGCTCGAGAATGCGATTCGCAGCTCCGAGGCGCGATGCCAGACATTCAAGGCCACGGCCGACAAGGCCTTGAAGGACGTGGAGGAAGTGCGGAAGAAGCTTCACGCTGAAGGTAAGCCCCCACGCTCCCGAACGCCTTCTGAATAGGGCCTTTGCGACCGTGGTCTGGTAGCAAGACTGACGCGTGCTTGTCCATCCCAGAATCCGCCCGCCAAGCCCTTGAGACCGAGCTCAGCCAGGTCAAGTCCACAAGCGGCAACAGCGTCTCCGAGATCGAGACTCTACGTGCGCGTATCACATCCCTCGAGACCTCGAATCGTGAGACTCTGGCCATCATCGAGACCAAGAGCACCACGAACACTCAGCTGCTAGGAGAGCTCACGCAGATGCAGGAGAAGAACGCAGCCCTCAGCAAGAAGATTTCAACACTGGAACAGTCTGTGCAAGCAGAGAAGGCCGCTGCAACTAGCGCGAAGTGGCGTGAACAGAACTTGCAGCAGGAGCTCAGCCTGACCAAAAAGAACAATGAGTGGTTCGAGAATGAGCTGCAGACAAAGCGTGACGAGGCCATGCGGACCCGCAAGACGCAGAGTGCACGCATTTCTGAACTCGAGCAGAAGAACGAGGAACAGTCGTCCACCATTGACTCACTTACACGCGGCGAACAACAGCTGCGATCACGACTCAAGGAGGCCCAAGACAAGGTCGAGGCTAATCTTACCAAGATCCAGCAACTTCAAGAGGCTGCCGCACGCGCCGAGGAAAGCTTTCGCCAGGACCTCGAGTCGTCCGCGCGTTTGGCCACCCTTCAAGTCCAAATGGCAGAGTCTAGCAAGCAACGAGTCAAGGAGGTTGAGAGCCGTAACGAGAAATTGCAGGACGAATTCGAGGACAAGAAGAGGCGGATTGAAAAGCAGCTGGAGGACGAGAAGGTTCAGCACCAAAAGACTTATGAGAAGGCACAAGAGCTTGAGCAACAACTCGCCCAGCTGGAAGCAAATGGTCCTCCACCAGCACCGTTTGGCTCCAGACCGCAAACCCCTGTGAATGGATCGCACCTCCGCGCCGGCTCGCCCTTTGGAACACCAGGCTCATTGCGCGGCAAACACATGACTTCATCGCAAGCCCTTGACGAGTTGTGGAAGGCTAAGACTGAGTTGATCACTGTCAAGAAACGGAACCAGCAACTGGCCCAGGAGTTAGACGAGACAATGAATGTTTTGGAGTCAAAGGCTCCCGAATTTGATGGAATGGAGGCCGAAATCGAGCGTTTACGATCCGAGAATATCCAGATGACCCAGCTCGCCGACGAGAGCTATCAGGAGCGCGACATCGCGAGAAAGGCAGCTCGCAAGGCTGAGGGTGCTCTCCGCACCGCTCACTCTGAGGTCAACATTCTCCGGGCTCAGCTTCGTGATCTAGGCACCCAAATTCAACTGCTAGTTTTCAACCTGCAGGCTCAAGAGAAAGGCTGGGACCATCTGTCCCAGGAAGAGGCTACTCGATTTGAGCAGCTGCAGCGAGGCGAAATTGCTGAGGGATCCCTAGACGATATGTCGGACACTCACCGATTCATTACCGAACGATTTGTTGCTTTCAAGGATATACATGAAATGCGTGCCAAGAACGAAGAGCTGTTGAGGGTCACGCGGGAACTCGCTGAGAGGATGGAGAGCGAAGAGGCTCTTGCCGCGAAGCAACAGGCGACTGACAACGAGAAGGAGCTCATGTCGCTTCGTGAGACCTGCTCACGTCTGCAAGACGAGATCAAGTCTATCACAGTACGTATGGCGTCTCACATCAAGGAGCGGGACATGTTTCGGCGCATGGCAGAGGGCAACAGAGCTGGACATGGGGAGCCAGAGTCACCATCTGGAAGCCAACGTGAAGTCCTCTCCAGCATCGAGCATAACGCAATGGATGAGACAGAGCTCGCGACAGTGCTTCGTGAGCTACAGAGTGACTTCGACGGCTACCGAATGGAAAGCAGTATCAACAGCAAAGCATTGCGCGAGCAAGTCGACAAGCTGGCCTCGGAGAAGAGCTCGTTGCAGGCGGAAGTGGCTAGGATTCGCAGTCAGTTTGATTTGGCCCAAGAGCGTCTCACCATGTTGCAGTCCAATTACGAAGCATTGCAAAATGAGAAGTCGGAGCTTCAGAAGAGGAGTCAGAACCTTTCCGAGGCCGCCGCCAAGCATGACATGCGAAGCCAGCAATTGGCATCGGACCTCATCGAAGCAAAGTCTCTGCTAGACAGCGTGACGAGCAAGAACGCCAACTTGACAGCCGAGAAGGAGCTCAGCAGCAGCATTCGTGACCGTCTCATGAAAGACAATGAGAGCCTCACCCAGGAGAAGGCTCGTCTCAACGCTTCACTCTCACAGATTCAGAGCTTGATGAACGAGCGTGAGATCTCTGAATCCGAGATGCGTCGGAGCTTGCAGGATCAAATTGAGTCCTTAAAGACGGAACTCAGCACCACCAAGCGCAAACTGTCCGAGGAAATTGATGAAAGCAAAAAATTGCAACAACGCAAGGAATACGACAGCCAACAAAACCAGCAGCGCGTTGATGAGCTCGTGGCCAACCTCAACAGCGTCAAGGAAGAACTCGTTGCTGCTAAGACCAGCAGAGACCACCTGCAGGCTCGTGTTGATGAGTTGACCGTCGAACTTCGCACTGCACAAGAGAAGGCCGAGCGCTTACAGCCTCGCCCGACGCCCAGGCGTGGTACTGCGGTAGAGCCCAGAAGCACGGACGCAGAGACTGAGGCCCAGATTGACGAACTTGTCAACGAAATCAGTGACCTTAAACATGATTTGGATCTGACCAAACAGCACTTAGCATCCGCTCAAACGCAGGTCGAGCAGTACAAGGACATTGCCAAGGGTGCTGAGGAGTCACTTGATGAGATCACTGGGACTCAGGACCAATTCCGTGAGCAGATGGAGTCAGAGCTGGCTGCCAAGGATGTCCAAATCAAGGAGTTCCAGCAACGCATTGAGGATGTGAATCGGGAGCTGAGCAGCACAAATAGCGAGCTCAACGCTTTGCGCGATTCCCAAGCCGACACTGCTCACAAATTCGAAGACGAGAAACGGCACCTCGAGGAAGAGGTCTCGCGTATGAAGGACGACGCAGAACGGTTAAATGAGCGGGCGAAGTACCACCAACAGGATCTCCGGGCGCAGGCAGATATCGCTAAGAAAGCGCAACAAGACTACGAGACCGAGTTGATGAAGCATGCTGAGGCTGCGAAGCTTTTGCAAACGCTCCGCGCACAGCACGGCAAGCTACAGACCGACGCGTCATCGTGGAAGGCCGAGGCCGAATCTGCGAAGCATACCCTTGAAGACAACAAGAGATCTTTTACTGAACGGGAGCAGCAGCTGCGACAAGAGCTACTTGACCTGAAAGAGAGGCGTCGCGACGTCGACCAGCAAAACAAGCTACTACAGGAGCAGCTCGACAGCTTCGCAACTCAACTTGCGGCCATCAAAGAAAATCGTACCGCTTCTATGGACACTTCAGAAGAGTCTACTACAACTGTTCCAGGCTCCGATACCGAGCGACTCACAGAGCTCAACAAGTACCTACATCGCGAGAAGGAAATTCTCGAGGTACAGTACAACCTCAAGGTTCGCGAGGCCGAGCGTCTGCAACAACAGGTGGACTCGAAACAGGCACAGCTGGAGGAGACTCAGCTTCGCCTCGAAGAGGAGCGTGTCGCGAGAACAGACAAGAGCTTAGCCACGTCTCACGACGAGCTGATGGCCAAACTGAACGAACTCAACCTCATCCGGGAGAGCAATACCACCCTTCGCGCCGAAACCAAGCGACTGCAAAATCAGCTTACGGAGACCAAGCAAAAGCTGCAGGACTTGAATGCTAAGATGATGCCACTCAACAACGAGAACAAGTCTCTTGAGGATGCGAAAGAGAGATTGGCGGGAGAACTCCAACAGATGACTGAAGATCGCGATCGCTGGTCCAAGAGAGTGGAGCACATTGTGAACCAGCAAGGTCGGGTCGACCCTACCAAAGTCGAAGAAATGAAGGAACAAATCGCCAAAGCTGAAGCCGAACGTGATGCCCTTCAGCAGTCCGAGGAGTCACTGAAGTCCAGAATTGTGGGATTAGAGGAAACTGTCAAGAATGAGAAGGCAGCTGCGGACACGCGAGCCGCAAAGATTATCGAGCAAGCGAAGAACAGGAACCAGGAGAACAGGGTTAAGTTGGCCGAGCTCAAGGCTGATAGAGATGAACTGCAGTCAGAGGTCAACAGCGCCAACGAGCAACTCTCTGCGCTTAAAACCGAGCTTGACTCGGCTGTAGAAGAAAAATCAGTCCTGGAGCAGCGCATCAGCGAGTTACGACAACAAATCGATGCCGGCGCCAACAACATCGATCAGCCCACAGCTGGAGATGCAGCCACTGTGCCGGCCGAACAACTACTTCAGTTGCAAGAACAGCTCGCCGACGCCACTCGGGAGCTGGCAGCTGCTAACGAAGCCAGGGCTGTTGCCGATCAAGAAGTCACCAAGCTACGGTCACAACTCGACGTGGCTATTAAAGAGCGTGATGCTGCAGGTATTCAGCCAGAGCCTAAGGTGGTGGCCGAGACAGCTACAGCAGCCCATACTGACGCTACTCAGAACGGCGTGGCAGCTGAGTCCCAGCCACCTGCTCCAGCGATGACTGACATTGAACGCGCCGAACTGACGCAGAAGCTCGCTCAAGCCGAGGCCCGTGTCAAGGAATTGGAGGGTGAGGTCGCGATTTTGAATGCCAAGGCTGAGGAGGTCGAGACAAATATGAAGGAAACTCTGCAACGACGATCCCAGAATATGAAGGAGTCCCTCAACAAGAAACTCGCGGAGGATAAGGCCAAGGGCCAGTCTGAGCTTCTGCAAGAGAAGGCAAGATTGCAGGAGGAGTACGACTTGAGGCTCCAGCAGGAGCGCAAGATCTGGGAGGCTGAGAAGGGTACAACGACTGGTGCGACGCCCAACGCAGTGCCGCCCACACCGACTAAGCAAGAGACCCAGGCGCCCCAGCAGACGCCCGGAGGGGGCATCACAGCAATGCTCGTCGCCGACTTCTCGCAACTCAATGACGCCGATACTCGCAAGGTACTCACGAACAATTCCACTCTTAAGCAGATCGTGGGCAATAATCTACGGACGAAGGTCAGTCAAGAGACACAGAAGGTCAAGGAGGAGACGGAGCAAGCCTTGAAGGCCGAGTACGACACGAAAATTGCGACAGCTCGGGACATGGAGATCAAGAAAGCTTCTCTTCAAATCAATATGAGAGAAAACAGGCTCAAGGCCGCCACGGCGAAGATTGCCTTCGTTGAGAAGGCTGTCTCGGAAACTCCAGAGCGTGCCGTGGCCGCTGTCTGGGGTGAAGCTAAGAATGCTAAGCCTCCGCCTGCGCCAGCGGCAGCGACCGCTCCAGCGGCAGCGACCGCTCCAGCTCTAGCAGCCGCTCCTTTGTCGGCGTCTGCAAAGCCGCCTATTGCGACTGGTAAGTGCCAACTCTTTGCGCTCGTCTTTGCATACAGGCAATGCTAACAAATTGTCAGGATTATCTACTGCACCTGTCAGCGGCAGCACTACCCAACCCGCTCAGCCCACGCCAACATCAGCTACGGCCGACGCACCAGCGAATCCCTTCGCCGCGGCACAGAGCACTAGTCCCCGAGCGACTGGAAATCCTTTTGCCACAAGCCAGCAGGCGGCTCCGCCCGCTCAAGGCCAGCAGCAGCCCGTCCGTACTGGACTCCCAGTGCCCAGAGGCGGTGGGCCCCTTCGTGGTGGCCGCGGGAGTAGTATTCCCCAGCGAGGAGGGCGAGGAGGAGGGAACTTCCAAGGCGGACAGAATCGGGCCCCGAGCGGTGGTGCTCTGAACCCAGGCGCGAACAACTTCCAGCCTCAGGCGGGTAACAAACGACCTAGTGAGTCGGGCGAGGGTGGCATTCCCAAGAGGCAGCAGCGAGGTGGTCGTGGAGGCTCGGGCCGCGGTGGTGGTTAGCGCCAACCCCGTCAATGAGTGAGAGCTGATGACCATTCCCTGCGGGTTTAAAGGAAATGGTGATGGTTTTCGAAGATTGATCGGTGATCTATTTGTTGGTCGCTTCATTCGCATTGCATGGCATGGGTCTCAGGCAAAAGGGAACGCACGTTTCCGCGAAATACACTGCTTTATTACTTTGCATTTCTTCCGTCTTGGGAGGTTGGTTGTATGACTACTATCTTGCAGTGGGGATACCGAGCAGGCGTTGAGCCTGAAAATGAGACAGAATCCTTTGAATTGAAAGGGAATTCTCGTGTCTTGAGTGGGCCGCGGATATCTGGTTGTACGAAAATAGAGAGAATCAAAGCAAGGGTGGCTTTCCTCCAAGCTCCAAACCGCCATTCTCACAAATATACTGTATGTACATCGTCTTTGGTCATTGTCTAGCTACACCAACTGTCATTGCGCAGACCAGACTCTAGAACAGACTCCAGGCTTCGCCAAGGCCCAGCGCTGCCTCGACCAAATCTTCGAATTTAGCCAGAGGTCGCTTTACGGGTCGCCTGATCAAGCTGCCACGGAGACGGTCGGTCGGATTAAAATCCAGCTAGTGAAGTATGTGGATACGCACCTTGACCACGATGAAGCCGGCGGTTTTTCAGACTGTTTCGGACGGTTCTGGCAGGTCAAGACAGCTGATTGTATTCCTCGCATTATGGGTGCCCGGGTTTCCACCGGGGAACAAGGAACGGCGTGATGGCCGTGTGCTGTGTTGGACGTCAGCAAGGGCAGCCTGGAGTAGCGAAAACAGGAGATAACCAGCACCTCGACCTGGGCTTCTCACTAGGAATTTCAGAACAGCATTAGATGGCCTGAACGACGGACCCGGGAAAGGGATCATCTCCTGCAGCCCAATGGAGCCCATCAAGGATGCGTTGCCAACAAAGCAATAGTCGTCGCTCTTCCGGACGAGAGCCAGTGTGGCATTGAAGAGACGAACAGCACCACAAGCGTTGAAGTTGACATGTTTGAGGGGTCCGCTGTTCTTCATCTGCGCAATTGGCACGTACGCAGAGGTGATGGCTAAGCCAGCGTCAGCGATCGCCATATCGAGTGAGTCAATGCCTTGGGCTCACAGTGCAGCAACAGCGCTTGAAGCGTCGGTCTCAGAGGTCTTCTCGATTTTAACAAGAATCAGTTTGCTCCCATCAGCCTCTGGCAACTGTCCAGAGACCGGGCTTAAGTGGAGAAGGGGCTCGGGTTGCGGAAAGATCCAACGACAAACTTGTCAGGGCGGGTCTCCAGAAGACCTTTGCCCATTTCCCTATCAACTCCGGCGATGAGTACAACAGCCATGACGGGGAAATCTGAGGACTTGAGCCGGGTAGAGTGACGTGGACTAACATTGATCGATGATGTTTTGGAGTCCGAAGCTCAACTGAAGGGACGGGATGTTTGTAGAGACTTTTGTGATGAGACTTTTATGGTATGAAGTAGCATGCGCAATTTGAGAAAGCACTTATTGGAACATCTCTGATCATTTATGTGCAGTCCAAAGAAGAATTCATCATGGCGAAGCTTCAGGAGTGGGATTCAGGCACCAACAGGTCAAAACCACAGCGCCTTGGTTTCCGCAACACCTAGAGTGAGATGCAGGGAATCTCCAACGTGACGACGTCTCGAATTATCATGTCAAAGTCTGGTCATGCGCAGCTGCCTAATGCTGTACGTCCAAGGCCCAAGTTCTAGTCTGGGCTCGTTCCACAACCGCTCAGATGTCAAGCTCTGTTGTTCTCCAGAGCGGCCAGGCACTTCCAGATGCCCATGGCTGGGTTTCCAGAAAGATCGTGACACCGTCCAAGCGAAGAAGTATGAGTCGAATCGCTTCCATGAAGTATCTCTGGGAACATCTGTACAAACGTGGACTGACTTTTCTGTTCCTTTGAAATGTGGTGTGGTTGACTAGCCACGTTGTCATACCAAAAGTCCAGAGCCTCAACCCCACGGCTAGATTTACCAGCTCTCGTCAGACAATTGTCTCTTCGTGACGGCGCGCGGAGAAATGTTGTTCATAGGACGTGAACCAGTTGCTTGCGGGACAATTGTCTATGTGATGGGCCATTGCTAACCTCTGAGTGTTTTGGGCGGGCACTTCTGATTCCGCGCGCCCGGCAACTCATTTGGCCAATCCGGGCTCCTGGTATTGAACCGGATCCACCTGGTTACAATGGCGACGACCTACAGACGACCATCCATATGGACTTTGCTCTCTATAAGGCCCGAAGTAGGAAACGACGACTGTCGGTGAAAATGGAGGCGAGGGCTGTGAAGATCCGATGCACGACGAGACTAGTCGCGGCGAATGTGGTGGTGGGGTTGGAGATTCTATGGCCGAGGAGATCGCTGCAATCTGGAGGTCGAGCCTATTAGCACCTGCTGGTCCAGATGTATCAGATACGTAGTGGTCCTATCCATGATGTGTGGTCAGCCAGTAGATCATTCTGATATTGTACAACTTTCGCGGTCCTGGCGTCGATACTTGAGCCGCAGCTCTGTGCTCATATTTATTGGAGTCGACAATAAGATTGATTCATGAGGACTCACCTCTGGAGTTTCCTGACAGATACATGTTCGGGATTGCACGAGGTCGATCAAATTGTTGAGCACCATGGTTTCCACCTTGAGCTTCACGCTGTACACGACCGGCTTCCAAGTGGTTTGAATCAAGTAATTGTTGCTGTACTCGAGCGCCATAAGGCTAACGTCAAGCGCGACGGCCAAGACAAAAACGCCAATCAGCTCGCGAATCGTTTTCAGCACCTGAGCCCGCTTGAACGCGAGCAGTGACTTGAACCCGTGTACGGCTTCGTATACGTAGAGCCCTGACAGCAGAAATTCCTGCGCGGTTATTACCGTGAGCTGCGTCTTCTCAAAGGCCTGGTAGACGGAATCGAAGCGCGTCATGAGATCTTCGATCCCACTATTTGAGACCAGAAAGAAGACTGTCGTGGGGACTTGAATGCCGAGGAAGACGAAGATAATCATGCACAAGACCCATCTGAGCTTGCATGGGTTTCCGACAACGAGGTTGAGGCGTGAGTAAAGTACAACTGACTGCCCTGTCACCATGCACCACCATCCTACACTCAGAAGAACGCTTAGCAGGACTTAGACTTTGTCAGTAACCTATTATTTCGTGACGTATAGAGGCAGACCGTAGGGCATATAAAATTTCAGGAACATGACGGTAATGTCCGAGGACTAAAGCATTCGGACCTAAGGGAAAAGACGAAAAACAATTCTGAAGACTATCTGAAGTCATGACAGGATACGCACAGTTGTTTCCGCTGCCAAAGAACCTGAGAATATTTGGAAGCGTATGGAATGGAACTCCGAGAGTCGCCGTCATCATGCTCCAGAAGTACAGTCCACTGCGTCGTCGAAAAGTGCGGAAGATGATGAACAACTGCTCAACACTGTTATAGCAGGCGACCGCGATAAAGCCACTCGTCGTCATAAGTACAGACAAAGAGACAGTGTCTACAATGGCTCCAGTCTCCCCGGCCATCGTGCTCTAGCTGGCGCTGCAGAATTGTGTCCAGAAGGAGCTGTTTTCGAGTCGCGAGTTGTACTGACACTGTTGAACATTTGGACAATTGGGAATGCAATGCGTCTTGGTTTGCGGCACCTTGCATAGTGCGTAAATCACGACATTATTCCGATGTTACGAACACGTTGTGGAGTACGCGCCAAGCTATTTGGCGGGCAAAATGAGGCCCGGGCTACGTCTGTAAAGCAGCTCCAGAAGTCGCGTCAGCATCTCCTTGGAGAAGAGTGATCCAGAGACCTGGACTTGACATGCACATCTCGAGTCAAGCGTTCATGCCATGACTTGTAAGGTTCGTCGCGAGTGAACCTTAAGATCTTTTGGCGACCGAAACCATGGATCCGAGAAACGACCGAGGAGGTCTATTCAATGTTAAGGTACGTGTTCTGCTCCAAAGTCACGGGCCCAGTTTACTCGAAGGGGAACGACGAGCAACCTTGGAACAATGTCGGCACCTCCCCTCCTGTGAGGGTGTCATACTAACAGGGAATGTCCCGGCCAAACCTTATTTCGCTGTGATGCTCCGAAAAGGGAAGTGCTTCCACATGTATCAATGCACTAGGGGTGAACGTTGACCAAACACATTTGGTCATTTGTTCTGTTTACAAAGCAAAAAATGAACGTTTATCCCCGAACGAATATACTGCATTTCTCATACTACTGAACACGGTAACGAATACTCAAATTTTCCTTAATATTTAGTTATGTTTCTTAACCGTTTTAGGTTAGTATAGCTTTATCTTTAAGTATAATTTAGAAACAAAACCCTAACCCTAGAAACAGTAAAGTTTAGGCAAAATTTAAATTCCGAAACAAAACCTCTAAATTAACTAATTTAGTAAGTAGTGGGTTTTGAACAAACACTAAACGTTCGTCTATGCAAAGGGTCGCTATTCAACATTTGTTTTCGAGGGTTGAACACTGTTTAGTGCACCCCTGGAATGCATAAGTAGTCACCCTAAGCCTTCTGGACATGGTATCTCCCAGTACAGTTCAAGCTGCTCAAATTGTGAAACGCATAAGTCCTCCCAACGCCCAAAATAGAGGGTATGTGCAGAAGAATCACACAAGCTTTCATGAGATGAATGTGTGCACTGGTCAATTTTTTTGCCTCTTTTCCATAATCGAGTCACCAAGCTTTCCATCAAACTTCAAACATTTACCATGGAGCCTCTAAGTCTAAGTCTTTTGGAGCAGTAGTTGCTCTGGCTTCACTACTTTGGAGACATGATCAAAGCTTTCCAAAGAGGGTTTAGCCGTTTACTTAACTTCGACTTGAGTCAGGACTGATGCTCATCACTCGCGTCCGCGCGGTATTCACAATTGCCAATAGCGTGTCTACACGAGCCACGACGTCTACAAGTGCTCACGATAGCATTGTAACGTTGACGCAAGGCGTTACAGAGCTGCATATCTTCCGAGAAATCGTCTGAGTTGTGACAAGAATCGACAGAGCAGGGATTTGCACGGGCTCGGCCTCGAGTAAAGTTGTGCGCAAATTTCCACGAACGTTGGATATCCCGGCAAATGGTAGGCTAATGTATAATACGACGATAATAGTGCGCGCCGGTATATTAAAAAGCTTCCGTATTATAGCTGTGGGTCTATAACGGTTCCTAGCTTAATATCTATATTACCTTTACAGCGATGAATCTTTAACTTATTAAAATATTTATGTATTTCAAAAAAAAGTATTTATAAAAGTTAAGGTTTATTATTATATTTATATAAAAATTATAATTATACTTAATTCAACGACTAATTATAGAGTATTT